>JABFQC010003289.1:0-14381 GCA_022817085.1 Psilanteris sp. ZL-2020
GCTTAACATTGCTTTTGATAATGTTCTAACGGATTCTATGTTATGTATATATGCTTCTATCGAATAATGACTTTTCAATCATACAAAAATTATCAAACGTATTTTATCCTTTTTCATTATTCGAGGCATCAGATTTCTACACTCATAAAATTAAACTTAGAAAGTTACTGTTTATAATACTAATTTGGCATTAATAGCACTACACTAAAAAATATGAGGACATTTTGGTATGAAAAATTGTATTTTTATAAATAAAAACAGTCATTTTTAAGTGTTTACTTTAATGTGTCTAAATTAGTGTTATAAACAGCAATTTTTTAATTTTAATTTTTCTTAGTTTATACTTGATACTATGAATTGATACTATGATTTAATGAATTTGGCAATTTATTTATTTTTTTATTTATAAATATATTGATTAACATACGTATATTATAGACTTGAATGTTATATAGTGTTGATTCTGTATAATTAGATCAATAGCATTGTTAAATATTTATGAAGAATAATTAAAGCGATGGGTGTACAAAATAATGAAGTGTAATACTATAATAATTTATAAAGATAAATTTTAAATGAGTAATTTTTGGGATATAATATAAAATAGACTGATAGAAGTTCATATGTTTATTGGACAATCCTCTACAAAACATTACTGTACAAGATATTTGTTTAGTAAAGCAAAGTTTAAAAATAGAAGTTTGTATCAGCTTGAATTTATATTGAGGGTAAATGATGTTAAGAAAAACACTTTCATATATAAATATGCAGTTGGGAAGAAGATTTAATTTAATATTTGTAATCAATTGTTATTAGTTGTTATTATTATGAAATTTCTATTAGTATGAAATTTTTAATTAAAATTAAAGAAAGGTTATAAATATTCAAGAATTGAACATATTGATTGACCATAAACATTTGATAGTTATATTTATTAATAATTTATTTATTAAATTGATATACTTAATCTCTTCAATAGTCTTGTCATAATAATATTATTAGTATAATTAGATTTATAATAATTAGTTACAACTATATGCCATGAACTAGATATTCTATAAAGACCTCTAAAATTCAACGACTCCTATAAATCTTAACAATCTAAAATATCATTACATAATTTGCAACCAATTTAAGTTTTAGAAGCATACTTATAGAAGATAAACTGTAATAATGTACAAGATATAATTGTGGTTTAGAAATAGCATATCATAAAATATATACTGAACTGGTACATTCTATATTATAGAGAAAAATGATAAAAAAATCAATTTTACCCATATACAATTGAGAATGTCACTGCAATGAGAATAGTGACTTCAATAATTTAATCAATTTTTGCTTAACTGAATTTAATTATTAATTAACATCATTATTGCATTTTAACATGTTAATTAATAATTAACTATCAATATATTTCCACAGTTTTGATAGGACTGAAATTTGTATAAATTGTCTTCCAATAATTCATGCATTTAAAAACAATGATAATCCACATTCAATTGAACATATACACTAATATAATTATATATATATTTATAATTGTCATTATTTAATAGTTTTCCAAAATACAATTACGGGGTTCTAAAATTGTACCATTTTACAATAATATTATAAATGCCATACAATCATTTAATTAATACCATTCAATATATTGAACTTCTAACTTAGCTGGTCTTTTTCAGATTGTTAAGAATTTCGGTTCTGCAGACGGCCGTGGAATTAAGAATTGAAACCATCGTGAATCCAGCAAAAGTTCTTTTCAAAGACTGGATGACCAAAAACGAACGCATCGCGCCTAATATTCGTGACGTTGTCTACGGAGCAGGTAATGCCTGTGGTGGAATTGCTTTTTGAAATTGATTATTTTGGTCAATTAATGCTTTGTCCAGTCAATTGAAGGGAATGAAACATGAAGATATAGAAGTTTGCTGGTCCATGTGTAATCCCTAAAAAATATAAAATTAATTTATTTAAAATTTCTATTTATTTAATTCAATCTTATTATTTATCAATTGAGATATAACGTCATTACAATTAATTATCTTTCAAGCTGAGTTATGTTAACAATACAAATAAATAAAACAACATAATTATTTTAATTAACTAATTTGTCATAATTAATTGAACCATAGGTGGAGACTCGTATAAAATTCTGAATAAATAATCTAAAATGAAAATGAAACAAATACGAATTGTTATGTTTATATGTAGAAATGTTATAATTTTGTTTATGCGAAAATTATGTTATATATTTATGATTTACTTAATTAAATCTACTTCGGTTTTAGGGATTAAGTTTGGTGGTCAGAAGGAGTGGACGTATTGCTGGAATACATACAGAAAATCCCAAATTCCAAGCGAAAAGAAAATCATGCTGCACGCTTTAGGAGCCAGCGCGGATCCGTGGCTTTTGCAGCGATACCTGCTGCAAACTTTGGATCGCGAGAAAGTGAGACCTCAAGACGTCGAGGCGGTAATCGGCGCCGTCGCGAATAACCCCGAGGGCAGATTCCTGGCCTGGAGACATCTCAAAGCGTATTGGCCTCATCTACAGTCCATCTTTGGAAATGGCTCATTGACAATGGGTGGCCTCATTTATGTCGTGACATCAAGATTTTTCACAGAATATGATTTGAAGGAGGTATAAATTGAATTATAACAAAATGGAATTGTAATATTTGTAATGTTGTAATCAGTATTCTGACTTGTTCGGTCGGTTAGATTAGGCAAAAACAACTATATAAGATATATATAAATCACAAATACAAACGAGTGATGTTTGTATTTTCAAATAATACAAAGGTATAATTAATTAGACATTAGGAATTTTAGCTTAATGAAATTTATAACTGTTTAAATTTTGATAAAAATTATGCTGGATGAAAAATATTATATTAATTACGTTAAGTGGAAAAATTATGTGGAATATATATAATATGTAAAGAATTTTTTGGAAAGTTTCAATTAAATTTATTAATAAATTCATAGATATAAAAAAATGAAATAGCCGTAGAAGAGTGAAGCTTAACTTATATTCTATTTCGTTAAGAAATAAGAAATTGATTTAATTATAAGGATACAAATGTTTCATTGATACAAAAAAAATTACATTCATATAAACATTCAGACGTATTAATAGCATTCTGTATTTAAAATGTATATAAAGGAGAATTCGTGTAAAATTATTAAGTAGAATAGGAATCGACTTTTATAATAATAAAAACTTATTTTGATTGATCTGATTAAATAATACATGTATTACTATTTTTTAATTTACACTCAGAAAATGAAATTGCATAATTTACATTTTGAAGCATATGATTGGTTAAAGCAAATAAAAGTCTGTTATCTCATTGGACAATTTTGATTACTATTTCATGTGTAAGATTTTTACAATGTAAAGTTGTATGACCGACGATGTACACAGTGCTCCTTACAAATTCATTTTCTCGGTGTATTATATCGATTGCTATGAAATATTAAATTTAATATAATGTATATTGTGTATTAATAAAAAGTTTAGTACTACTTTAGATCCATTTCGATTAAAGTAGTAAATGTCATTAGGTGACCATTAAGAGCATATCGATGATTATGTTAATCTGAAAATTTAAAATTTTAATAATTAAAATAATGAATATAAAAAAATTAATCATATTTTTAAACACATCTTTTAATTTTTAGACTTTTTACCATATTTACTATCTAGTCTTGTCAAATTTGCAGGATCATTTCTTTTAATATAATAAAAAAATGTCAAAACGTAGATCGAGTTTGTGATAATTATAATAATAAACAATAAAAATAATGAAACTGAATAATATTGAATTGAATTTTCAATTTAATTAAAATAAAAACTGCCCTAATACAAGTCGTTCAAGATTAAAAATAAATGAGCAAAACATTAAATCCACTAATCCCTTGACTACAGTGATATCGGATTACAGAATCCAATTACACAGTGTAAATACTTGATTTCAACGCGTAAAATCACACGGATGCGTTTATTTAAAATTAATTATAAATTGAAAATGAACGAATTACAAATTTTAAATTAAACAAAAAATATCTTAGGAAGAGTTTCTGTAAACGATTTACATGATTTAAATCAAGGTGCTTCCTCGTAATACATTATATAAATCATTTACAAAATATTTACAAAAACTTTATATAATTAAGATTTTACAAAAAAATGTTCAAAACGTGTTCGTAGATAAAAACTAAAATAAATAAAAAAAAGTTCGTTATTTCTAAAAGTAAAGAATAAAATAATTACATTATTTTTGTAAGTAATTTACACGAAAAATTCACATAATAAATACAGCACAATAAGGTATATAAACACATTTATATAATTTTTTTTCAAATCTTATACATAAACTATTTATAAAAAATTTATATAAAATGTACATAATTCTGTCTATAAGAATTTAAGAAACCTTTTTAAACATTATACACAAAAATTATATTTTTATTATAAAAATTAACAAACGTAAACTAATGTAAGAAATAATACATACTATATATATAAATGGGTCAGTATCAAATGCCATACTTAACCAAAATCCATACTCATGGCAAGTATACCTATAACTATTATAAATATAGGAATATAAATTATGGTTTGGAAGTTGGTTAAGTATGGAATTTGATACTGACTCATATACATATATACCATATATATATCCCAATATATCTCCAAAACTCCATTGAATTCCATGGTTATAGGTAGCGGATTTCTTTCACAAAATCGACGTTGGCAGCGGTCAGCGGATGCTCCACCAAAGTTTGGAAATCATTCGGTTCAACATCAACTGGGTTGCGCAGAACGCCGAACCTATCGACGATTGGCTCACGAGCTATCAAAATGCCAGTAACATATGAGTCAACTCGGAATCAATCGACAAAACGTAACGAAACAAACGTTCTTCATTTTCCCAAAGACAATACGTAAGAAAAATATCACATTATAACGAGCTACGATTCTCCCCACTTCGACTCGCTTTCTACCTAAATAATTCATTGCACATATGGGTCCAAAATTAATTAATGTATACGAAGTGAGAATCGCAACAATCAATTAGATGCGTGGCCCGTGTCAAACGGAGCGCACCCGTGCGCCGGCAAAAGTGCATCCACATATTCAGCGCACGTGCCACGCGCACGCCAGTTACACATACACATCACACCTGACATCACTCACACGCTCGGAGAAGAAATGATTTATTTATAGTAAATTTAAAAAGCAAGCTTTCAATTAAATTGGCCATGATTGAAAAATTAAATAAATAGTTACTTTGATCTGGCGGACAACTGTGACCTTGAACTGCAAGATCAATCATTTTTGCTAATACTACTTATAGTAGTACTACTACTAGTAGTAGTAGTAGTAAAAGTAAAATTACTTTTCAGTAGTTTTTAATAAATTATTTGCTCTCAATTTATATTGCATTATGTTTTGCATACTCTAAAAAAAATAATAAAAAAAGCTGCTATATAAATAGTAAAAATGGGACGTACTTGAAAATGTTATAAAAATTGTTATATCATGCAGAAAAAGATTAGTATTAACTGTAAATTCTATATTTACCACTACAATTTTGATTAAATATTTTAGAATATCCTTTAACTTAATAATTGAATTACACTACTGAAACAAATGTATTAAATTTAGACGTTTTCATGGAAAAGTCATAAATAGTACCTAACAATAAGATACTTTTAGTATTTCTTTCATAAAAGTGTCGTCAAATAAGACAGTAGAAGTAATAACCAATTCTATATATATTTTGAATTTATTACATGACAATTATTACAATACAATACTAAACAATACAATTACATCAATGTTTATAGTATTTTCAATTTTATCCCATTTGTATACTAATTTTTTCTACATTTTTTTTTCTCACTGCCACGTCACGCGTGCGTACTTGCACCAATGTGGATTTTATGTCACATACATTTATGTCACATACACGACATATATATCTACATAATCATGTGATCCAGTAGTAAGGACGTCTGTAAACGAGACGTCCCAATAAGCACCGAATAACATAATTATATGTATATACACACACACACACATATACCTATGCATCTCAGTCACGCACGTTTACACGGGCCACATCTTACATGATTTAAATAGCGTACCGTGAGTTAATACAATTATTAACAATCCTGCCAGTAATAAGAGTTTACGTTAACCAAGGAACAAGCTTATACGTATAAGACTGCCAATAAGTACGTATCAAGTATTGCGAAAACGAAGGGGTAGAGAAGTGTAAGGAAGTATGTAAAAAAAAATAAAAAAAAAAATAAAAAAAATAGAACAAGAAGAGGAAGGAGAAGGAGAGAAGGAAAGGAAGAAAAAAAAGACACCTGTTATGCACTCGCACGCTAGTATCATATCAGAAGAATTGCGTAACCACGGTGGATCGAAAGTCAAGTTATCAGTGGGCCCGGAATCAGAAGACCTCCTGCGACGGCAAAACCAACGTGTGATATACGGTACCAAAAATTAAACGAAGATAAAACGTAACCTTGAAACTGGCCGCGCAGCGACGGCGTCGAGGCTTTTGCGCGAAACTTATTTTTATTGCGCAAGCGCGGCCGCGTGACCCGCAATTTGCGAACCATTGATATCACCCGAGTACGGACATGCGCTTGATAACAATCGAGCAAATGACGATAATCGCACCCTCACTCTCTACCCATCTCTTTCTTCATATGTCACACTCGATACCACGTCATCGCGTGACTATTTCAATTCGGTCACTCGCGAGGATCTTCGTTCAATTGCAAATCGTTTCAAGCGAAAGCTGGTCTGTTACGCTGTCAAAATTATTGCGAATGTGTCTGAATTCAAGATGTGTAAGGTCTTAAATTAAGGATTTTTGTTTAGGTTACAGATAATCTAATTTGAGCTACAAAGCGCGATGGTCTTAGTTTAAGATGCGCGTGATTAAATTTCAGACGCGAATGTTTCTTTATTTCAGTTCCGGCTGTCTTGATATAAGATACGCGTCTGATATTGAGACACCTTGGACGTAACTGAAGTTTGAGACATCGGAGCCTCGTTTTAAGAAATTGATGTATTAGTATAATTTCTTCTTACACGCATGCTTGCGTATATGGTATATACAAAATTTGTAATAATTCTTAATTTTGGTGCGTAATTTTTTTCTGATAAATAAATATAATAAGGATTTAAGATACTTCAATTAAAGACACATTTTAAAATCAGAGTAAGGAATTTATCTTCATATTAGGATAATGTATACATTAGAGTATCTTAATATAAGACACACACATAATGAAAAACTTTGAACTTAAATCATGTGGTCTGTTTCAAGTCAGTCGTATCTTAATACAGAACGCAAATTTATTCAATACGTAGACACCTTATACTTATAATCAAATATTTTATTTTAAGATAAAAGCGAAAATAAAACAGTCGTCTAACTTAAAAAAACTCTAGTCTTAATACATGATTACTTGTATACTATATCTTTATACTTATATAAATTTCTAACTTCTGATACCAACGTCTTGATTGAAGTGTCTCCCTCAAAATTCTATGTCTTAATTCAAGAATCACTAAAACATCACACGACTGAACTCGCGTATTTTATTCGAAGATCCCAGTAGACAAACGTATCTTAATGTAAGACGTACATGTCTATCCAAAACGCCAGAAGAAATTGTTTGCATCTTAATGTAAGAAGCGTCCATTGTACTAGTTTTAACAGCGTAATCGCTCTATCCGTGCAAAATGATGCCGCAACTGGATGTTATCGCATTCAATTCTTGTTGACTGATTTGTTTGGTCTCGTGTCCGACGTTGTAAATTCATTTGTACCATACGCTTGCAATAGTCACACAGGTATCCATAGGAACGGCCGCGACCTTTAACCTTTGTAACCATCTACAGACACTATTCAACATTGTTCACGCAATGCGCGTGATTTCGTCTTCGTTAAACAATGTAAACTGATGAAATCCGAGGACACCTGCAGTGTCTTAAAGTCAGACCCGTCTTAAAGTGTCGCGAAATTTCTTCAGTCGAATGAATTGAATCGCGAATCGACGCTTAAATCGATTGACGATTGAATCGATTCATTCGATGGATCAAATCGACGGTCTTAAAATAAGACGCGTCAATGTTGCAATTTTTCACGCGGTGCTGCGTTCGATTATATTCTCATAGCGATCATGAATAAGCGACCCGCGAATTCTGTGCAGCATCGAATTTCGTTATTCTGTCGCGATGTTGTAGTCTTTGGTTTGCGCAAAACCATTGGTTAGAAAAACATTGGTTATTTCGCCGCAGAGGATTAACAACGTAACGTAATAATAATCGACGTGCCGCGTGTTGTTCCAACCCAATGCGGTACGAACGCAGGTCGGATTGAGTATATGTGGATTGAGTGTCATAAGGGTATACATATGTGTCGGGTATATGTCGAAACGTATGTCGCGTGTATGCCAGTTTGAACCAGTCGAGATCAACGGCGAGGCTCATACTTGTCGCGGGTCACACATGCGCGTGCGCGTATTGAAGAGTTGAATTGTGTTTCAAGTGTGAAAAATTTATTTATGTCAGTGCTGTGAACGTGCCATGTTGACGTTTATACTTTTTTTATATTTTTTTAGAAAGAGGAAAGTAATGTTATGCATGCACAGATCCAGACTATCATGTTTAAATCCGGCCTACGTGGAACACGACCTTGGGCCTACACCTCATTAAAATCCTACTTCCATCTTCTTTCTTCCATCCTTAGGTCTATTAAAATTCGTTATTTCGCCTGGCGAAGATTGATCCGACTATGATGTCCTTCTATAATCGTTCATCCACATTGGTTTCAAGCTATTGGGATCAATTAGGACTAGCAGTAGTGACATTTTTCCTCAGATGTGCTCATTGCACGTGTTACCCGATTGTCATTTGGTATCAGATCGTCCTATTTTGATATGGCACCCTGAAGAGAGAAAAATATTACATAGTTGTTTTACTTTAAAATACCAATGTACTTGTTAGAGACTTGAGCTGTCTTAATATAAGATATTTCTGCATCTTATATGAGGATACTGAAGTCTTAAATTAAGACAATTTCATGATATTTTCATTGTACGAAATGTCTTCTTGTCAAATGTTTTGATACACCATTTCCGAATTGTTCATAATACTAGTGTTCTGGGTTTTTTGGTGTCTGCAGGGATTAAACAATGACCTGAAGAGGTCACAGAGTTTGTACTGATCTGATAAAGCCAGTCCCATACTGAAGGTCCGATGATCTTCAATAATAGTAGTGATTTTCAATAAAGTTTATCTAGAGGTCTTCAACAAAGGTTTGGAATTTTCCATGCTCAAACCCAGGCGTTGAAGTCATCCATGACTAACTACATGCTTCAAAGGTCAACTTGAACCAAGGTGAAACCTACCTTCGTGATGGTTGTATTCCGAAAAAAATTGTGGTAAAGATTACTACATAAACGGTAATGGTTACCAATTAAATGGTAAATATTTCAACCTAAATGGTAACGATTACCACTCGGTTTCCTCAGCGTAGTCACCTATACATGAAATCAATACAAACAACGATTTTATACTGCTCGCACACATCTATTTCTTTTTTATCTTCTTCTACACTAATTTACTATCATTATGTATTTTATCTTAAAACTTATCAGATCGAAATTCTTTGTCACAGTGCTCCACCCAGCTGTGAATCGCAATCTCTTAAATTAGAACCATTGATCCATCCACCCAGCCAGCACTTGTTACAACTATATCCACAGTAATATGCAATTTTTCACCTGATCAACCACATCCTACACTGTATTATACAGGTTCAGATTCAGCTAAATCCTCATCCACAAATCTTATTTGCATCTCCTATTGTTTTCTGATTAGTGTTAAAGTAAGTGTTAAAGATTACCACATAAATGGTAATGGTTACCACTGAAAAGGTAAACGTTACATCCTAAATGTGTTAATGATTACCACTTGGTTTTCTCTATTCGCTATAGTTTTATTTATTTGTTACATCACTAGATGCAATCCGAACCCGGTCAGGGTGCCACCAGATTCACTCATGTCTTCGTAACGCGACCTTTTCCACCACACCCGAAACACATTTCCGACCTTGTAACCAATTTCATTCGCAACATTACGTCCGTGTAATTATTGTATTGCGTACAATAATTATAATATTGTAATATTGAAATAAAATTTCACACGTACGTGTGGCATATGTAACGCGTCACTGATCATGTATGTGTAACTGAGATTGTACACCTTATATGTATGTAATGTTCACGTTTGATATATATTGCGCGCATAAAATTGTGTACTTTTGCGCCCCGACCCGACACCTTTCCAACTTAATAAGAAACCGTTTAGAACCGTCGATCACTGGTACCCCCTGTATGTGCCATACGCATGTATGATATGAGAATAACTGGCAAGGTTACGATTCCCATGTAAAGTAGTCATAACGCATAGAGAATGATATTTTAA
Organism: Psilanteris sp. ZL-2020; assembly: GCA_022817085.1. Taxonomy (NCBI): domain Eukaryota; kingdom Metazoa; phylum Arthropoda; class Insecta; order Hymenoptera; family Scelionidae; genus Psilanteris; species Psilanteris sp. ZL-2020. Next base: position 10,529 of record JABFQC010003289.1, read on the forward strand.
TACAGGAAAAGTGTGTATAATATTTTAAATCGCGATATGTATACGTAAATTTAGGCTCAAACTGCTTCGTATGGTACGTGTGGACAGAAATGTGAACGAGAAAGGGTCACGTGTGGCTTCTCGTGAATTGAACTTTTTCCATTGCGAACCGTAATTATAGTGCGCATGTGTAAAAACAAAACAGAAACAACGGATATCCAACAAACTCATATACGTAGTTGCGATAATTCCAAGGAATCCGGTACTGTCGCCGCGCGAACGGCGTTTACCGGATACCAAAATCGAACGCGTCCCTCGTGTTTGAAACACCCGGGGTGCGTTCGGACGGCAGCTTTGGGTAGCGTGCGACTTGACAGCACCGAACACCCAACACGATGGCGAATTCAAAGCCAAGCGTAGCGACAACGTTTATGAAACGTTCGTGAAATTCCCTTTTCTAAATAAGGATTCGAGGACACCCGTTGACCTTGAATAAACACGTGCAATAATTATACTATATATATAGTGATGTAACATTCATTTGCATATAGAATTTATTTTCGAACCAAGTATCGTGTACATTTATACCAAAGCAGCGCACCTTCGCGATCTACCAATTACAAACACGTGTGTAAACTCTCGTGACGCGCGGGCCTCTTCCCCCCAATGAAAGCATCGCTTTTTATAACTTTTACGCGGGTGGAAAGTGGAACGTTTTGGTAGAGAGATGGAATGAAATTCGTCTTAAAATATTTAGTTTTTAGAGTGTTTTTTTTCTTTTCTTTACTTCCAGGGAAGAAATTTCAGTTTTTCTTCCCTAGGGATGAAAACGAGTTTACATTTATAAAATATAGAACCCTAAAAAAATCTATGTAAATGTTCATCTACGTAGACATGAATTGCAAAAAATGTCAGTTATTTACGATATTGATTAAACTAAACTTTTCAAATAAGTACAGCACAAAAACATTAATTTGAGACATTGGTAGCATTTACAAGTCAAAATATCGCAAAACCCACCAAATTTGTCTCCAACGCATGGTAAAATTCTTCAACCGACAATATTCTTGTTTATATATTCTACTAATTCCCAAAAAGCCAACGGCTTTCCCCCCCCCTAACGAACCCCCTTACACGGATGTTTCGACCGGCCATTAACGCTCCACTTTCCGCCCGCCGACACGACCTCGCCGATCGAGCCCGAAAACCGCAACTTTCGTCCCGCGTTGCGCAATGCACCATCCACGCCAGCAAACCGCAACCAATCGCTTTTGCAACCACTTCCCCGGACCCCGCGGCGCAATTATAATTAGCACCGATCCTCGCCAGCGCGGCAAAATCCTCGCACACCAGGCCGCGATCCGCGCACTCTGCGGTCTACGAAACACTTCGACAAGCCCCACTTACGGAACTCGCGACGCCAGTTTCGCGCTCGGCGCGACACCGGAAGCCGCGACTGCCCTTCATAAATGGTTCAATGTAAATAACGACCGCGCCGCGCACGGCGCGGTCCGCGTTAGATTTTGATATCCGTACTTGTGGTAATTTAACGAATCAACGCACAACTTTCCGAAAGCGAACTCGATGCGTGTAAATAGCTTATTTTTACACTCGGCTTTCCCTCGCGTACACGCCAACCACCGGTCCTGGGTTTGTCTCCAGTCAAGCACGAAACTCCGATCACTTCGTCCCCCATGTAGAAACATTTGTGGTCTGCCAGTTGAAAACGACCGGCCCAAGCTTGGCACAACCTTGGATGCCAATCTTCGCAAACCGTCGGAATGAAACACCAATTACCTCTGGCCCAGCGTTGGCAGCCGACCGTTCACCGTGTAGCTCAATATCAGTAAAACGTACTTGTGATTAGTTCGCGCTTGGGGTTAGAGTGGCAAAGGCGGAAACTACCATTAAAGAGTTAAGCAACATTAGCAATGGTTATTACCCGGATGGGTGACCGTTCACAGAAGACGTTTTATAATGATGAAAATGCGTTTTCGGATATTATAATATATAAACACTTTAATAATTATTTCTTTTTTGGAAAAAAAAAAAGTCAAGCTTGGGCCATGCTTGGCCCAAGCTTATGGCAACCGTCATCTGCCAACGTTGGGCCATCATTGGCAACTATCGGTCAGCCACCCGTCGACAGTGTTGGGCCAAGCTTGGGCCGTTTGTTTTTTTCTACATGGGCCGTCTGATATCATTTTTTGCTTTCTCACGATTGTTATATATATATATATATATATGCGAAGCGAGAGAGAGAGATAGAGAGAAAGAACAAAAAAGGTTTATTTTTGTACAAACGCAAAGGTTATATTTTGGGCGCCGTTCAAACGGCGTTGTGTTTGCATCGAATTGACGCGGAAATTGTCTATTTTTTGTGTGCCAAAGCGGAGTTGATTTTTGCGCGCGACGGCTGCGTTCGGATTATGCGAAGCGCTAGTCAGTCGACCGTCGGGAGTTATATACGAATTCGTAGGTATAAGATATTGAGTCGCGTTCGGTTTCCATACTTGGTGTCGATGGCGTGTGTAGACGCGCGGCTTCGTGCTACGATCATCGGAACGTGTTGTTTTTTGTTTACTTTTGTCTTTTTTGTTTTTGTTTTTTGTGCAATTGACATGACTTTACTACTAACTCTACGTTTAAGGAGAAGTAAAATAAACAGAAAAAAGGTAAAAAAAAATTGTCTCAAACTTCGCCATACCGTCGTCGACGAATTATCCGCGCCGACTTGGAGAATTATATATATATTGTACTTCGACATACTATAATTATTTTGTTGTAGTTAACAGAAGGGTGTGAGATAAAAACACGTGTACAAGTATACAAAGTAAATATATATTATATGTTTAAAGTATACTTTCGGGTGGTCGATTCATTTCATCCCCCCCCCTCAACCGTCATAAGTTACTGAATAACTTTTTGTTTTGTATTCGTTAGTTTTTTTGGATTCGAAATGGAAGTGCCTGGTTTTGTAAGTATGATTAAGTATTAATTAATATATAGCAAAAAATTTGAGTTAAAAATACTGGAAATTATAAAAAGTTATGAGCATTTGTTTATTAAAACTGCACGGCGACCGTGCGACGAGCACGTGGAGCTATACCAAGCCCGCGGTTGCAAAACCGACAATTTTTCTTTACATTAGAATTTTATTAATTTTATAATTTTAATTAACATTTTTGTTTTTTCCATAATACTGTGACGGAATCTCACATCCTGTCTTTTGTGTTGATAGTATAATTATGAATCAGTCGAAAATATGGAAATTCGACATTCCATTTACGGCAATTTATGGCAAACAGAAATTGTTTCTTAAAAATCGTCGCAACAGCTGCAAAACAGAATAACATTTTTGAAGAAAAGTAAAAAGAAATATATATGTGCTGTATAGGCGACGCCATTAAGTGTCCAGACTGTAGTTACGTCTGGGTTATCACAAAGATACCCGAGTAGAAATTCGAATCATTTTTAATACAAGTAACTTACAAGTTAAACTATCTAGTTTGTCTCTAGTAATGTAACGCAGATCATTAGAAGTAAATGGCTAGTTGAACTATTTAACAGTTAGTAAATGAAAAAAAGAAATAATAATCTTCAGTTTCAACTATTACAGCTTTGCTTAGTGTTATTGGCATTTACGTATCACATATATATATATATATATATATATATATATATATTAATAATTAAAATTTAAGTTTTAAAACGGTCACCCATCCAAGTAACGATCGCCGTAATGCTGCTTTACTTTTCCCTTCACTGTGTGCTGCGCTGCCTCACCCACCATGAGTTCAATCGTATCGAGACGATATTTTGTTAGTATTATTGAGCATTAGTTCACTGATAAGTTTCTATTTAGTTTTTTGAT
>JABFQC010003290.1:0-14381 GCA_022817085.1 Psilanteris sp. ZL-2020
AACAATATTACTTTATTATTTCAATTATTTATTAATTGGTTCATATAAAAATAATAGTTCTGTTAACAAATACATTCAACTAGGAAATATAATTGTTGTTACTATTTTTTTTTCTGTCAGTGTAATACGACAAAAAAATTAATTACGAACGAAGTGATTTTCCAAGCGGATCAAAAACATATTGCAACAAATGAAATCATTAATTTATATATTTACATAATACAATAAAATAATTCAATTTAATGTACTGTAATCCTTCGTGATTTAATGTTTATTGAAATTGTTTCTGTATTAAATCGGTTTAATATACTCGAGATAAATGTCGTACATATATAATTCAAGTTAGACAAATCGCTGAAAAGAATGGCCTAAATATATAACGATTGCTCGCCAAATGGTATGGAATCACAGAAGAGCTGTTTCACACAGTATATAGTCGAAAGGTGCAATATCTAAGGATAAACATTATTTAATGGGCACGACGCGTGTCAGTGTTTTCGTTGTTCCTGCGTAAGTGAGCATGCGACTCCCACGCGTGTCTCAATAAATGCTTTTACGTGTGCTTGATATTAGTGACACCAACGATGAATTAGCTGCATCCGACTCCCTAACATTAACCGCATTAAAACACGTATGCTTTGAATACTAAGATTTTATGGCGACGATATCGCGACAATCGATATTTCATGACGTATGAAAGTGTGAGAATTATATAATTAGCTTGCGTGACATTGGGCGACATATTCACGATTGGGTATAATTAATTTTGTGGCAAAGATGGATTCCAAAATATGAAATAAGTAATAATTGTACTAATTAAATATTAATCATACTTTATTGTTCATTTATGAATATACGTGCTTTTAATTTATTTATTAATATTGATGATAGTAATTTAAATAAAATGCACATTGAGAATATAATTTTTCAATAGGAATCATGTAGATTAAAGTTGGAATTCAATGATATATACTGGGAAAAAAAATATTTAACAATTTACTATATAATATATCAAAAGTGGACGATTCGTGAAAACACGAAAAAATTACTACATTATATATTAAAATGTACTACATAAACTTGAATATATTATTATATGAATTGTCAATTTTACCACACTATATAGTAATTTTTTATGTATTACACTGAGTAAATGAAATTGTACAATTTATATTTTCTTACTCAGTGTATCGTAACATTAACTATCACTGAGAAAGAAAAACGTAGTACCATTTAGTAGATTATCTGTTAATGTTGGAATATATAATAAAATGTGTCAAATTTTCTTTTGCACATAGTAACAACCCGAGTCAGAATTTTAAGCCTCTTTTCAACCTCGAAAATTGCGGAAATTTCCATTTTCGCATTTTTCGAGGTTGAAAATAGGCTCTAATTATTGCCATTAAAATCTTTAAACCTATCATTTTAACTGCGAATTAAATATTCTCCCCTTCCCTTTTGCGTAATATGTGTATATTTAATTATATTTAAAAATTATATAAGAATATTTATATATTTAATTATATTCGAGAATACAGCATTCAAAGTTAAAACGATATGCTTAAAAGTTTCAGTGAAAATAATTTGATTCTCCTTTAAACCTCGAAACGCGCGAAAATGGAAATTTCAGCATTTTTGGAGGTTGAAAGAAGGCTGAAATTATACAAATTTCTGCATTTTTTCGAGGTTCAACGGAGGCTTAAAATTTTTACTCGGGAAATAATACACAGAAAAAAAAGTTTGTCACATTTAGTCAATTTTTGAGTAACTTAGTCAATAAACGTATTAATATACGAACAAGCGATCTGATTGTCATACATTGACAATAAAGTCGGTGAATAAGTCAATTTAAGGTTAAAGGTTGACAACATTATTGACAGATTTTGACTATTATATTTACCGTTAATAGATTCACTGTTTCATACAACACTGCTTTTTTCTGTGTATGTACCTTTGTATTTCTTATTACGAGTCTGGCAAAATAATACATGAATATATGTAAAAATTAAAAGGTATATAATATTTGTTCCTATAGGTATAAGAAAATTAGACACATATTCTATTCCATATTCTGACATTAACAGATAATCTAGTAAATTATACTACGTTTTTCTTTCTCAGCGTATTAAATATATTATTCTACTTTAACCAATGATATGACATTTATTTATCCGGACTAATCAGCGGTGAAAATATTTTAATAACCAAAAAGTACAATGTCATTTTCCTAGGTTACAATTGTAATACAAATGTTTTAGTTAAACTCCAAAAGATGAAACAACGTTTAATCTGCAACACTCTACGAATTCATTATAACATGAGAATTTCAAAACCTTAATCCGTTTTTTACTTTTTGTTGTCAATTTTGGAGAACGGAATAAAGGGAAGTACCTTCGGAACCCAAAATACTGAAGCCCATTTCACCGTGCCTATACTTCACAACTGCTTTTCAGTTTGATTAACTTTAAATAAACACAAATTGCGTGAACAATGGAGAGACTAATTCAAAAAAGGCTCAAAAAAGTGAAAAAAATACAAAGCACGTTGAAATGAAGCAATATTGAATTCTGTTGTTTTCTTTCATTTCCTTTATATCGCCTTTTTTGACGCCAGCTCGTTTAAGGAGATTAACTTAGACAGCGAAACCAGAAAACATTTAAGGGGCAGGTTGATACGAAGGGTAGGCGCAAAGTAGCCCAGATTAAATAGTTGGACAAAAAACTCGAGACACCTTGAGCCGTTTCAATCTGTCTATTTTACACGTCGGGGAAAAGCTTCTTGTTTAATACCTCGCGACCCAACGCGATAAATAAATATATATAAACTATAATAATAACGCTTTTGTTCAAATTTTTAACTCGTTAATAAATATGCCCGATCACATATCGGTATAAACGGCTTTCAAATCATTATTGTTTATACCAATCAATTTTCATTAAATTTACAACATTAATTAATTAAATTAAAAAAAAATTAATAAAATTGATTACGAATGTTAATATCGCAAAATTATTTATTTAATCAAACATTTTCATAGACGTAAAAACCATCGTACAAATCAAAGTAATATAGACGCAAATTACCAGTTGAATCTCTAATTCACTTTTCCCAATTCCCTTTCACTTTATTCAACAAATAAACATGAATCAAAATACACAATAATTCCAACATCTCGTACAAGTTCGTTCCCTAAATCCCCAAAATGTCAGTGTTATTTCGCGGACTTTCGCCCGAAGCTAAACCGTGCGACCGTGTCCACATTTAACGGGCTTATCCTCACCATCGCGCAGTCGGTATTGTGTATCAATTCAGTAAACGTTTACGATCATCACAGATCCTTTCTGTGTATGAACCACGCGCAGAAAAGCAAAAGAGATGGAAAATCATTCCTATCCGGGCTTAGCTTTTGCTACGGATTTACCTTTGAAAAATACTTCGGACGAAATTGAGCGAGAAATCAATGCACGCACTAACGCCCTCTATAAATTGACAAATTTATATATATTGCTAGCTATAAGTTTATCGGGAAAAAAATGATCAATGAAAACGAATAATTCTTAACGCATTACTAAGCAACTATAAATGGTTTCACTTAAAAAAATCTCTGGTGTCACAATTTAAAGTATTAAAATAAAAATAAAAGTGAAACATAATTTATTGAAGTCGTTGCAAACGGAAATGCAATAAATGCGTCTTGAATTGAGTCATACGTATTTTCATTTAAGATGTACATTTCTTATATATTATGTTTATTCAATTATTTTGATTTGCCTTCAATCGGGTTTTAATAATTGTTAGTTTATTCATTTCAGTAAACGTGTACGAATTATATTATCAGTATTATCCTAAAAGGAAGCATTCGAAATGCCATACTTTGATCAACCCAGGTAGAAATTTACTACTAACAAGATACTGTTTCAGTACTGTCATTCTGTAATTGTTACTGGTGAGATAATGAAAATCAATACTGGCGTGGTACTGGCGTAATGCTGGTATGATAGAAATTGGCCAAGATTTGTTTTTCTGTACCGATTTGTTACAATATTTCAGTTCAAAAAATCAATGCTTATTAGTACTCAAAATTTCTTCTGGTACTGTATTGTTAATCTGTACCATTTCAGTATTGAAATTTAATACTCAATCAGTATCACACAAATTAATATTCAAAGCAAAAATTAAATACCAAACGGTATCGACTCGAAAATTATGATTATTAGCTTATTATTCAATATTTTCTAATACAGTATACGGATACTTCATAATATTAAAACAAAATAAATTATTCGTATATTTTTTTTTAAATTAAAGGCGACTTAAAATGTTTTTTATAAAGAATCGAACTTAGACTCCGGTGTGCAAGTCAAATACACTAACCATTAATCTATCTGATCTTTTTGTGTTAAATAATAAATGAAATAACGTAAGAAGTATTTATTTCATTTATGTTTCGTTTTGTAATACTGAAACAATACTGGATTCTAGTATTATATAAACGTTTATAAAGTTATTGCACTAAATCAGTACTTGAATTGGATATTGAAACAGTATGGGTAACTTAGTCTGTTGAGTACATCAATAACATATTACATACTGATATTTGAAATTCCATTTTCTATATACTGGTTCAGTACTTATCCGTGTTTACAACTACAAATTTTTGCTTAACTAAAATTTTTTAATCTACTACATAAAAACATTATTTTCAATTAATAACTTAAATCAATAAGAAACAAATTTAATTCAACAGTTAAGTTAGACTTCATGGACCTTTTCTTCTTCCTTTTTTAATTCTACGGTTAAACAACAAATTATGAACGGCAACGTCGTTTCGCCAAGTTTGTTTAGATTATTACAAACGTTGACAAATGTCTGAACGTCACGCAACCTATTAAAATGATAGTCCGCCATTGGAGCATCGAACAAATCACGACGCACTTCATTTTTGAATTTGTATTAATATAATATGTCTCGGTTTTCAAAACCATTCGACTCCATTGTGCGTGTCACAAACGCGTCCGTATGTATGCGTGCAAAAGTAACGTGCTCGAACTGAAAAAGTAAGCCCCCCAAACATAACAGTTATAGAAACGGAGATGATAGCTGAAAGGTGCTCGGCCATTCGGCAATAACCCCAAGGATAATCTCCTGTCGTTTAGTGCATTTAATACGCCGCGCGACACAGTTTGCAACTGTTTGCATACACTTTTATATATAGTCGCCAAAAGGGGATCATTTTTTCTACTTCCTCTCGTCGGACTTCAGCTTTACATTCACCATACTAATTCCGGTGTGGATCTTACCTGAACGAGTGGCAGGATAAAACGTCGAGGGCGACGAATGATTTTCAAAGGAGCTACATGATTTTTGTTTCTGCCAGGCTTCCGTGAAACGTGACAACTTCGATTGGCCCGGCATTTGTACTGGTTTTCGACCATAGATTGACATAATTGAGGGCGCACTCGAAGCGAAGGGTTTATTATGTTTTTCGGAAACGTTTGGAGGTGGATGGTGAATAGTGAACGGAATCACTCGATGTGTTTGGAAGAATTTGAAAGAGGGCCGAATACTGCGTTAGACGTTTTGTGTAAAGAAATTCAGCCAAGGAAATTATTGAATCGGTTATACCCTATGTCAACGTATGAGGATGTCAAAATGTAAGTAATTTATTATAAATAAAATACTTGTAAGTACGATAAAATTAAGCGTATTAATTTAAGATACCCATCCCTATAGTAAAAATTTGAACTGACATGCGACATCAAGCGTGTGGCAAACATTATTTAAGAATCTGCAAAGGACCATATAAGAACCATCTACGGTCATTCGATAAGGTATTGACAAGCGTGTAACGGTCGGCGTTTATGTGGCCATGGTGGGGCAAACCTTTTAATTGGAATGCCTTGTCAAATGATTGAAAATTATCATTTGGCGACCAAAGGTTTTGCGACCTTTTCATGGCCCGATCTGGAATTGTAGCTTTCAATATTTGACTGAAATGTGGTATTGTATTCAGAATATGACAGAATAATATAATTTATTAAAAGTATGAATAAAGTTGACTTATAACTCAAAACATGATCAGGGCCTTATCGATTTGTATAAAACAAACCACATGTGTTTTTGGTATTATCAATCGCGCCTGTAGAGGACGTGGCATCGATGGCACATAATATAAAAAAAAGTAAAGTAGCGTTAGCGATGTTCATTACTTGGATAGGTAATCGTTTTTTAAAAATAGTCAAAAATGTTTATTTCAGAACTTAAATTATGTTTAAATACGTGTATGACATTTAAATGTGTGTATGAATAAGATTTTCTTTTTTAATTTTACATTTATTTCAATTGTGGCATTATAAGGCAGGGATTAGAATCTTCATTAGTATTCCATATCATGCCCATACAAACGTGTACCGTTATACACTAATAATAATGACCTCACATAGTAACGTGGTTCCCTGATAATGACCTTATCAATACCTTATTTCAGTTTTTACTAAAGGATGCCTTTTAATATGATGTCTTTGACTAAAGTACAATTTTGTCTAAACACAAATCATTGATGTCTCAAATTAAGACAATAGCATGTAACATATTTTTGCAGAGATATCCTGGTTAGAATTACAATGATGTTAGTTTATTCTAAATCAAATTGATTGAATTATTTAAACGGTACTTTTGTATATAAAAGTGTATGAGTCAAAGAGAAAACTTAAATTTACGAAGCGAATTTGTTAAATTAAATTTTCTGAAACATCTTGTTTTCTATTTAAACAATATATTTTTATTGTATTTTTCAGATTTGTCACCTTTATACACTACTATTTGGGTGTTAATGATGTCCTTGCTTTATATATGATTTACGTTGCTTTATATATAAACCCCTAAGATGTTTAGTGATTCAAATTGCCTATTGTCGTTTTAAATTAAAAGCATTGCTGGAAATGTGTTAAAATCTACAATGCGACAGTTTTTATATTCGGAATTCTACAAAATTGTCTACAATTACGAAATTATTGCGTTACGCCTATTATTATTTGGTTTCCAAGATCTGGTTTATATCTTGCACTGAATTTTATTCAGAACATTAATATTGCTATTTATTCACATATAACATAATACTAAAAATCAACAAAAAAAAAAAAGAAAAAAAAAGCAATAAAGGAAAAATTACAGACGTGTCACATCGGTAAGATCATTTACTCGTACAAATGTTATTGCTTGCGTGTGTATGTTGTAAGAGTATGTGTACCTAATACGAAGTAGTGCACAGAAGGGGCGGCAACCCCGTAAAACTCAGCTTTCACCTGGGAAGAGGCGTGGCTTTGCCAGTCAAAGGTCGATATTGGAGCTTGCTAGGAAAGTTACCCCTGCTTCAACCATTCGAGCCCCGTATCTTACAGGAAAAAAAGTTAGTATACGAACGGAAGGAAGTGAACTCTTAACTGTAAAATAAGATAAAATTGATCTTTAAAATTATTATTTCAAGGAGATAGAAGAGGCTGTTGCAATTCTTTATTTACAATATTCATGTTAAAAATTTACCAACAATTTTAGAACATCAAAGCAAATTGGTATTCTCTCAAAAAATAATGAAAAATGTTGAAAAAATTAGACAAATTTGTTTAATAATAATTGTATAGTGAAAGACGATATTAAAGTTTATTTAATCTGTACTCTGCATTAAAAAGTAAAAACGTGGTAAACGATGTGCATTAGGTTTCCAATGTTGCAAGTCAATGTATTACATGCATTTTTTTCTTTCCGTGGAAACTTTAATTGTAATAATGGTAACATATTTTTGTATTAACAATAATTGCTGTTAAACTAAACTTGAACGTCAATAAACACGTTGAATACATACACTTTTAATTGTTTGAAATTTAACATTTATAAATTATGCTCAACGGATTTTTATATACAAATATTTTAGTATGGATATTTATACCCATATAAATTTAAAAATTTATTTTTTGCTTACAAAAATGATATATAAATAACAAAAATTTGAAAATATTAACATTTTATAAAAATCTAACAAATTTGAAAATAAATTCATAAATATACAATTAAATATAATAAATAATTGATATGAATCCAGAGACCAAAGAAATTATATGTTCAATAATGTTATACTTACACAATGTACCATTCTAGATTATTTAATTTAAGATTATTTGCCAAGAAAAATTAAAATGAAGTAGGATTGGTTATGTTCAGGGGATCATGTACTAATGTTTTTGATTCTTATATATAGCATTTGTATAATAAAACTATATTGATATAAATATATTTTTATTAATTAAACTGAACACCCCGTTCATACTGTGGAATGAACGATTGTTAAAAAACGGTCACCTATCCATGAGATCACTATACTTTACTCGTCCTCTTCGGAGTTATCCTTTAGTTTGTATTCTCAATCAGGTACACATTTTCGTATTTTTCTTTTGAGAGATTCTGCAAAAATAATACTACGTTTCAGTCATAATTTGAATATTTCTCTACACTGAAAAAAATGTTAGATTGAAATGGTTGGTACAAGCATACGTATAGTTGATGTAAACAAATGAATAGTTAACTTAAACTTATTGTGTTTACATTGACTATACGTATGCTTGTATACTTTTTTCTAGCAGTGTAATAATCTTATTTCATGACCTAAACGTATACACGTAAAAAAATGTTAGGGTGAACAAAGTGTCTTAAATGTAACTGTTTTAAGACACGAAGTGACACGAAGTCATCAGCTGTCTTAATACAAATTATTGTGCATTTGATTAAAACACTTAGGCGTCTTTATTAAGTCAATTTGTGTCTTAAATAAGACATATATATTATATATTTTTAGCAATGCAGTTAGTTGTCTCAATTTGCGTATATACTTAGGATAATACTCAATCATGATCTGATATGATATTCCATTCAAAAGCATGTCTGATTATGGTCCCATAAACGCCGGACCGTTACTCCCTTGTCAATATCTTATCATATGACAATATACTACTATGTTCATGATGTATGATCCTTTCCTGATTTGCTTAAATAATGTTTGCCATTTTGAAACATAATAATACATTTGTACTACAGTGAGTTGATTTTATTAAAATTTATTTATAATATTATAAATTTAATAAATATAAGAATATATGTATTAAGTAAATATATATCATAAATCATTTCAATGTTTTGTGACAAATTATATAAATATTTCAATGAGCTGTCATTCCATTGAATTATTTAAATAAAATTGTTTCCTTCCAATTTAAAGCGCAATATCTGTCAAATGATTATAAAATAAATAGCATTAAAATATATATACATTGAGGGATATGTTATACAAAATTGTATGTACTGTATATTATATTTTATACTATTGTTATATAATCATAATTATGGTATATTATGAATAAGAAAATGAGACAATAAATATTATACAAAAGACAGGAGACATATGCTATTTTATTTGATGAAAATTAATATAATTAATCAATATATAAGTATTAATATATAATTGATTTAGATGGATATAATATAAATGATACAATTCAAATATGATGGCTACTAATAAAACAAGAAGAAATTATTAATTTGATTAAATTATGTTTAAACTTGAACTTTAATGTATGTGTTTATGACGAAAGCATTAGTGAATTATTAAAAATATTACAAAAACTTAAACTCCGCGTTTCGCGTAGAAATGCCAAAAAGCAAGCAGAAACCGATAGATAGTGAGTGTAATGATCAAAACGAAAAACCAAACTTAATGACTTTTTTTCATCGATGTCAAGACATTGGCGTTTATCCAAGCAGTATATCGCAAGCCGCGCCCCACCGTCACAACTCGATTTCGGTTACAAAGCTCTTATTTTATTCGTCCTAGTTTTCATGAAGGTCTCTTATAGGGCGCTGCTATATTTGTAATCGGAACGATGAAAAAGTATTCGCAAATTTCATTATTCAAATTCCAGTCATTGCATTGAATTATAACTATTTGTTATTAATTAAAAATATCGCAATGTAAAAGGGTAACAGAACTCGTTTTAATGCGAACCATATATATAGTCTCTTAAAATACAGTTCATCGAACTCTGCTTAACTTTTTATGTATTCTTATTATTAACGATAAAAAACTTAATGAAAATATCTGAAGTTTATGGTACAAAATTTCATAACTAAATTTGTTTACACAAATGTTTTATAACTTAATAATATAATAATAATAATTATAAAAATATACAAAGATAATGTTTTTTGACATTTGCAAAAAAAAAAAAAAATAAAAGAAGTGTTAAGACAATTTTTTAAAAACAAAATCAGTATATGAATTTATATTCAATAGTTTTGTAGTATTTAATTTATTGAAACTTTATGACAAAATTCTGTATGAATGTTTGTACCGATTATTTCAACATTGGAAAAAACAAATTCACAGTCATTATATATATATATACATATTAATTTATGTTTACATATTTTAAATTCAGACTAATGTGCATTTAAATAAATACTATTTACAATAATTGGAGACATTTGTGATGTTTCATTAAAAAATGCATTCATTAAAATTTTGTTTTCGGGATTAGCCTTGAAAATGACCCGAATCCAAGTGGATGAGACAAAAATAAAGTAGCTCCAGTTGCTTCTTTAGTTGCCAGATGACCGATATAAATGTTTCAAAAAGTATTTACGAAATTACTGATCAACGCCAGGATATCTAAAAAATCGTGGATTTCGAAATAACCGGATTATACATTCGTGTATGTTTATAAAGCCAAACCTTAAACAATATAATAATGTAAACGTAGTATATATTTATATAATTTTTCTTTTAGATATATTTTTTCGGCTTCTCGGATTTTAAATTATGTTCATACTTAAGTATATATATATATATATATAAACTTAATCTATGAAGAGGTGTAATGTAAACATATATTTGTTTGCGCAGAAACAAAAATTAAGTCATGTAAAATATTTTCTGAACAGGACGTTGGAGTTAAATTTATTTTGTCTAAACTATAAAGAAATTAATTAGAGCTAATTAAATATATATTATATCTTAGTACGTTAATATATTTTTCAATTTTAATTAAATGAGTGTTGTTATGAAAAACATATTTAATTTACAGAACTTGGAAATTAAATTAGTTTATAACAGTTTCCTTCATCCTTCTAAAAATAATTTTATTTACATTGAAAACATTAAATTGTACTATTCAGATGGTAGAAGATTGTGAACGCTGATTGTTTGAGACAATCAAAATATAAATGTAGTAATAAGATTCGTTAAAATAGGTTAATGCATTACATTAAATTATTATAAAATAAAAACAGTTGTCCAATATCATATATGTAACTCCAATGTTTACAATTACAATTTATGTGATTCATGTTATAGTATGATTTTCAAATTCATATATATTATTTATATTAAGTCTAAATATGATTTAGGACTTCCATAATTTCTATAATTTTTAATGACAAATAAGAATTATTATTTTTGACTGTTGTAAATTTTTGTTAAATTTCTGACTATTACATTACTTAAATCTATGTTTTCAATATAATCCTTAAATATATCAATCACAATTATATGGTATATGAAAGAACCCGTTCTTCATATAGAATAACAAAATAACCTAAAAATTAACAAAAAAAGTAAATCTTATCATTTTACATGAAAAATCATTACATTATATACAAATACATATTTTCTTTTAAATAAAAACTAACAAAATACTGTTAAAAAAAGTGTCTTAGATGTCACGATTTTAAGATACAAAGTGACTTATTTAAGTCATCAGCTGTCTTAATACACAATATTTTGCATTAGATTAAGACATTTAGGCGTCGCTTTGTGTCTTAAATAAGTCACATGAATTATATGTTTTTTAACAGTGAATAGCAAAATAACGAAGTTACATAAAAATATAAGTTTGTAATTGTAAAAATTAAAAGAAAACAGTATATTTTTATTTTTTAAAAATAATTTTAAATATTCAATTAATTTCATACGACGGTAGCTAAGCATAATAATCAACAATTTATTAAACATAAATTTATTTGTTTAATAATAGTAATAGTGATAATAATAATAATTGTCACATGAAGCATAATCATCTTGCATAATATTCAGCAGCCAAAATATAGTGACCAGCCATAAATTTTAGTGACACTGGTAACTCTATAATACGCTTTAGATAAAAATAATTTCGTGCATACTAGTTAAATGTACTTGTTTTGCAAACAATGCATGCAACTGAGAGAATATTCAAGAGCCACAGTATACACTCGTTCTGTCAGTGTAAATCCGTATGTTAATCTGGACATCAATTTTATTAATAGTATATATCCGAAAAATCTATATTTATAATGAAAAGAAATCAATTATAATTGATAAAATGTGATAAAACCATGATCAATTTTAAGCATTTTGTACAAAAGACAATACCATATATCTAATATATGATTAAGTCTGGCATCGCTGGTTATTTCGGCACTTCCGGCAACATAAAGCAGCACTTAGCCTTTTGTATCGTTGATGAGCCAGCCAATTTTATGACGAAGGGTTCTCCTGTGCGATGGACTGGTGGCATGAGTCTTGATATTCATGCATCATTCAGTTCCTGGATTACTTAAATTCCTAATTGTGATTGACAGCCACTATTAAAATGTCTTAATACCGTCGAGTATAAAAATACATTTGACGAGATTTGTAGGATTGTGTTTGGACACATTTATACAACTTTTATTAAACCGTAAGAAATTCGTTAACATCATTTCGTTAATTGAATCGCCTCGTCGTGTAAACTGATTATTCGTAAATTGGATATTAAATAACTTTTGTCGTTCACGAATTGTTCCAAAATTATTCCGTAAATAACTTCATAAACAACAGACAGTAATATACACTGAGAAAAATAATACAGAACAATTTTACTGTTTTTAACAGTAACGAAAAGATATGTATACTAAAATAGAAATTTCGGCGTTAAAATTAACATTAAATACTGAATAAACTGAATAATTTTCAGGATCTGACCGACATATCTTTGCATTACTGTTAAAAACAGTAAAAATTCCTGTTATATTTCTCTCAGTGTAGTTATATATATTATATAATAGTTTGAGTGAACGTTTCAAATTGGTATTTATGCACACAGTATAAGACAATTTTGCAACATTTTATTATAATAAATTGTATTCCCGTTACGTTTAAGAACGTTCAATATCGACGCGTTGAAAAATGATCGCGCTTCCTTTAAAATGGTCCCGTAAAATTCGCCGCTCGACATAAATCGCGCACCTACATAAACTAAACTAATTTTTATTCGCATATTTTTTATCACCTTTTAGAATTACTAAGTGGCGATCTGAGTATTGTGCCGCCAATTCACAGTGGCTCCATTTAAAAGTGGCGATTCCTTCGATATAAAAAAGTTGTAAAGAATTTAAAGAATGATACGGGCCCGGCGTATGTTCCGGGCGCAGAAATCGACCTCGTAACCTATAGGACAATAATTACTCCGAAGTCGCGTACCAGTAGTCCTAAGGAGGCGCGACAATTGGCCGGATGTTTGGTATTGTGTCGGTGTTGCAGCCTGTCGTTTTAGCATTATGGAGGCATTTAGGGTGGCTGATGTCCTGAAAAGCAACGATTCCGCAGGGGCGGAACCCGAAACTAACCGGAAAATTTGCCACGTCCCGGTGTCGCGTCCGCTTGTTAGATTGGACATAAAAGCGTCATCCTAATTCGTCTTTCACTATAATGCAACGTTGATCGATTGTCGATACGTTTACGTCATTGACGCTTTATCCGTTTTTCACACTAGATCATTTAATTTTATTTAATCCCATTATGAGACACAATGACGTAATTGCACTCCATTCCAATAGAAAATTGGAAACTAATTTTACATTAAATATTGCACGTTGGATTGTTATATGAATTTTACGTTTTAAACAAATCGTCCACGTGCTTGTTCACCATAACACGGTGACACCTTTGTCACAAACAATTTCTCAACGTCAAAGCAGAGATCAAAAAGCGTTTAAATGAAACACGAACGATTATTCCAATTCCACCTTTGATCAATAATTTTTTCTGTCTTAGAATGTTCGGACAAAATTGACGTTACATAACGAAGCGCGTATTAATCAAATAATTTTTCTTCCCCACTTTGTCCGCCCCTTTTATATCAAGTTAATCATTAATAATATAAAACACATGTCCCGATGAAGTACGAAAACAAAAATCGCAGTTGTAAATCGTGTGAAATAAGTAACGCAGTGACAAGCTTTTGCGTCATATATTATTCGAAATAAAAGGAAACAACTTTTTTGACTGCGGTCGAAGATAAATTGAAAAGAGGGGAATATGC
>JABFQC010003291.1:0-14380 GCA_022817085.1 Psilanteris sp. ZL-2020
AAATACATCACCTCATATATGATAAAAGGTACACGATTTTTAGAGATGAGGCATTTTCATAGAATATATGTTCAACATATATAGTGCAGATATGTTACACAATATTAAAAACTGAACTTGACAATTAGAATTTTTATATAATATTATAAAAAGCTGTTAGATGCGAGGAATGTTAATATATGGAAATTTAAGTTAGAGAAAAGTAGACAAATATATTTATTTACTAAATACATTTATTTACCAAACTATAGTTTGGTAAAATTTGTCAGATTATTGGTTTGAGTATATATTAATTTATATGATTAATTTTCATTTGAAAAAGCTATCCATTACGTCATTTAGTTTTTTATATTGCACTTGAAGTTAACGATGACTTCATTTGAGTTTATTGAGTTCATAAATTTATTTTAATATTTTTGCATTTTTCTTTTTATTAGACATTATTTCACAAACAAAATTTCTTATAGAAATATACGTACACAAGGATCTGCGTGTACTATATTTAAAGTTTGTTGATAAAATTTGGAAATCCTAACAATTTAATATATGTTGTCTTAATTATACATGACTAACAAAGATATTGAAAATTTATTGTATATTAATATAAGAAATTGCAATTAAATTAAATTTAATCTTTATTTTCATTAGAATAATATATTGTATTATTTATAATTGGCATGTACTTAAATACTCTAAAGTTAAAATGTTTACAATCTATATATACACTGAGAAAAAAGTTGCTATAATCTTTATTATACTGTATTATAATTTGGGGACAAATGCATTCATTTTGAAATTATTCTAATACAGTATAATAATAATATGCGCAGTAAACTACGGCGTAATCATATAATGATGCGTCAAGGTATTTCTGCGCAGATTATTATCATACTGTATTATAATAATTTTAAAATGAAAGCGTTTGTCCCCAAATTATAATACAGTATAATAAGAATTATATTAACTTTTTTCTCAGTGTATGTATTCATATATATTTAAATTAAAATTTATGTTTTTATTCTATATTTAATCGTACATATTAAATACATATTTTTCACGGTGAAAACAGTTATGTTATACACTATTAATTACTAATTTTTTCTCTTTCTTTTTCAATTTAAGATAGGAAACTTTCAACACGTGTTTTTTTTTCACTCAAACCGACAGATACAGTCAATCAATAATGCTCAAGTATTGCTCATCAATGTAATTTTATGATTATGTTTTTTTGCGAGAATACTTTATTAGTCAATTACAGCATCTTCCATGAAAACAATCAAATATTACACTGTATAACCATTGAATAATAAATACAAAATTACTAAAAGCTTTCTACACTGAGAAAACGAAATTGTAAGGAGAACCATGTACATCGTTCGTGGTACAATGCCATATTGTAAAACCCGTAGAAATTCAAATAGTCATCATGCGGGCCAATGAGATGACAGAATTCAATTGTTTTAACCAATCGGAAGCCTACACTGAGAAAAAAACGTAGTAGAATAATTTAGCAGATTATCTGTTAATGTCGGAATAAATGTGTTAAATTTTCTTTTACACATAGGAACAAATACTATATACCTTTTTTATTTCTCATTACGAGTTTGGTAAAAAATACACGTATATATATAAAAATAAAAGATATATATATATTATATATATATTATATATATATATATATATATATATATATAATATTTGTTCCTATAAGTATAAGAAAATTAAACAAATTCTATTCCATATTCTGACATTAACAGATAATCTGGTAAATTTTACTACACTGAAAGAAATAAATGACGAAAAAAATTACTATTTATTTCCTTAATTTGGAATCATAAGAGAAAAATCAGAATAATATTTCAATAAAATTGTACAATTTTATTTTCTCAGTGTAACTAAACCGGTACCACCATTAAATCTACTTCAAATATCTATTATCAATTTCAACGCGAAGCAAAGCGCAACTCACATGTATCCATTTGTATTAAGCAATTTCACCAAATATTCCTTGAGAGTATGCAGTTGACTGCAGGACACTTGAATAACAATTTTGACCCTAGGCAACGAAGGAACAACACTCGTTGGACCAACTGTTGTAAATACTATCGGCGTTTGCGTGACATCTTTTGTTTTGGATTTGGGCTCGTCGTCGTCAGTCGTTGTCGTAGACGGCATCGTGGTGGTGATCAGAATGCTCGTGGTTAATACGGTGGGCACCGTGGTGCTTTGCAGCGTAGGAAATTCGGTGCCTTCGTGAGGCGTGACCGTCGTCAGCGAGTGCGTCGAGCTGCTGTTTTCCGACTGCGAATTTGTTGTTTCAGTTTTGACCGCCGGTGTCATCGGCTCGGTGGTGATCAGAAGCCCGGACGAAGAAGTCCTTTCTTCCGACGTGTCCTCCTCGTCGACGCCGGTGGTGCTGAACGTCGTAGTGAAGTCTTGGCTATTTTCCAAACCATCGGAACTTTGGGTGGTGCCCTCTTCATCGACGTCCTCGACGGTTGTCCGGTCCAAGGTCGTCTTCGAATCTGGCGTCCGTTCCAAGTGAACCGGCGCGTTGTCTTCGCCCGCGGAAACATCCTTGGAATTGGTCGACTCCGTCAGACCAACGAATTCGTACTCCACGTTCGGGGTAGTCGGCTGCGCTTTAACGAAACTTTCCAAGGCTAACGTATCATCGGAGGTATTGATATCCGTGAGAGAAGTCGTGTGAGACCTTTCCTTCGTTAAGACTCGCAAAGAAGAGACCGACTCGGACGGTGTCGTTAATGTTTCCGGGGAATTCCTTTCAACGGTTTGTTCGGTTGACACGCTCGAGCCGAAATCCTCAACGAACTTGTTCGCGTTGTTCCTCAACACGCTGTTGATGGTGCTCGAGTTCGAATGTTTCGCGAACGACCTGGGACTGCTTTCTGGGTTGAGTTTTAGATGATTTCTTCTCTCCGTGTTTTTGGAGAGGTTGATGGTAGCTATCGTTGTGACGTTCGGGCTGACATCGTTGGTCTCTAAACTACTGGTCGCCGAGAAAGACTCGGTGGAAGTCGGTATCGTCGCGTCCGAAGTCCCGGGTTTTTTTGTTTGCGTTGACTTTGATTTCGACGGATGTTTGTCGGGCACCGTTTCAGCAATCCCGGTGGACTTATCGTCCGCGGGTTTCAGTTTGTCAATGGTGTTTTCGAAAATCGGCGTTTCTTCCTTAATTACTTTTAGGTTCTCGGTCTTCGGTGGAGTCGCGGTTGTGTCGGTTGGTTGGCTCGGTTGTTTATTCGTGGAGTGGGGATCGGGTTTGTGTTCGTCGATTATTTTGTCAGTCACGGTTGACGCGTTGTCGAGAGTGGCGGGAGTCAAAGCGGCGGTGCGACCTTTGACCGTCGAGTCAATTTCTATCTTTAAATCATTGCCACTCGAAGCGTTAACTTGCGTGATTTTTTGCAACGGCGATTGATTAGTCGTGGCAGTGAGTGGTACGATTTCCACTTCAGCCTTTGGACCATAATTCCCCTCGTCTAATTCGTCTTCGTTTTCCAGAGCGTTTGCGTTTTTCGCGCCTAAATTTTTGTCCGGTTTCCTCTTCGCGTCTTTGCGGAAATTATTATTCACGTTCGTGTCCCCGCTTAAAGAAATCGCTTCCGGTTGAGAAACGGTCTTTCGTTCGCCCTCGTCGATGATTTCTTGAAAATTCGTCGTTTTTGCATCATCCTCGATGTTGATGAATTTTGAGCTTATGTATTCGGAATCCGGATTCTTCTTCGTTGCGGTTCTGATAATTTCCGTCGTGGAGGTGTCCTGACTTTCGGTCGTTTGATAAGACCCGGATACATCGATTGTTATTATTGTAGATACTTGGTCTGTGGTGGGTAGTTCCGTCGGACTTACTGTTATGTGTTCAACTTGATTCGTTGATTTTAAGTTGAACAATATTTGAGGCTTAACGTCGTCTTTGGTGGATGACGCGATTTCTGTATCATCTGAACTGACTTTTTGTAAAATAGTTCGCTGGGTTGTGGATGATTGCTGGTTTATCGTTCTTGGTGTCGTTTCCGGAATGAAGTTTGTCGTAAGAAGTATAAATAATGCTGCAATTGAGAAAAATAGAACGTATTAATAATCTTAAATGATGTTTAGAGAAAGGTTGATGGTGCATAATCAATTTATGATTTTTATTATAAAAATCTGTAAACGAATGCTATAGATACAATAATAATAATAACGTGTGCAATTTAGACATTTTTATCAGAAAGATATATATATAGTTTCTAATAGTAGAATTAATTAGAATAATTAATTAATTCTAATTTTAATTAGAATTTTAATTAGTCTTCAAATTAGACAGTTCTAAAAATGAAAAATTTTAGGGAAGTAGTATAAAAATGCCGTGAATATCATATGATATTTTAGTACAAATTTATATATATTATTTTATTTATTATTTCATTTCGAAATTCAATTCAAGAAATATTTAATGGAAAATAGGGAACGCGGAAGATAAATCGAATACATAACAACGCGCGACAGACATAAATCAACCAATAATAATGCAACAAAACACGTCCGAGGATATTTTTCGCGATGCCTGATTTTATTTGGCAGTCATTCTTTATGAATAATGTATGTGTATTACTACGTACTGCAGCAAAATCACTTTAATGTCAACCATTCTTTACTTTGTTTAACAAAATATTTTTTGAATCGCATATATGATTAGTGGTTTTCTTTAAACTTGTCTCAGACGAAGTTATTAATATATATTTCACTTTTATTTAACATTTAAATGCGGATGCAATGTTAAACGAATTCAAATACGTGAATAAAATATGTTACTTAAATATTTTGCTAAGTATGCAGTCGAAACTTGTTTATACAAATTTATAATTTTTTTTCAAGTATTTTAATGGTAAATGTAATATTTTTAAATTTTTAAAAACATATTCCAAATTTTATATTAGTATAATAGGACTGGATAAAAATAAATTACAACTTTCATCAGACTAAATAAACGTAGAATAAAAGCTCAATTTAATGTAAACAGATGTTTGAAAAGATTATTATTTTTCTAAACTATATTATAATTTTTGTATTTTTTTTCAATTATATGATATCATTAGAAGGCTTCTTAATTCATACATATTTACATAATATATGTATATTATTTAATTATAAAATTAAGTATTGTAAAAAGATAATAATTGAAAGTCAAATTATTAACCTTTATATACATATATATATATAACGCCAAGTCTAATGTACTCGCTTCATTTGCACTAATACCATTAGACAAAGTGTTTGTTGCAGTGAAACAGCGAGTAATGATATTGCGTGGTATTATTGTGACAGATATGAAATTTGTATACGACCGCAATGCGTTGGCGAGGCGGAATCAGTTTTATACATCGGCGTGAATTGGGAACGCGAGGGCACGCGATGAGCCTTCCGCATAATCCCGAGGCTGATTTTGTATTCACGGGCACACGGACGAGTACGGCATGCCGAACGCTCGCGCACTTCAAATTCTCATGAATAATCGAAACACACTGGGTAATTCCCCAACGACCAGTTTTTCTGGTAGTTCGTAGTCGAGCTCGCTAAGAAGTGCGTCTTTTCATTTAGATAATGCGCCGATTAGATCGTGTGTCAGCCGAGACAATTTTTATTAAACCAGTTTCGACTCCATTTCCCCATCGAATAAAGTGAAAATTGAATTCAAAAATGACTATCACTTTTGTTAATAAGATTTACAAGTGGAATATGCATAATATTGTAAAATTTTGGGATTATCATTATTGTTTTATCCTTTTTGCTAATTTATTTTATTTATTTGATTCACGTCATATCGTAAAATATATTTTTCATCAAATCTGCATTATTAATTTCTTTAAATTTATGCATAACAATATATTAATAATGAAATTAGTTTTAATTAACTTTACATATTTGAATTGTTATTCTTTGATATAGAATTAATGCATGCTAATATTTCATTTTATACAGAATACATTAATGTTACAATTATTTTTTAAAACAGTATTGCTGTTATTTGTAGTACATACATTTTGTATGCTATAACTCCTAGGTAATAAATTAACATATCATTATTATATTTATTCGGTAATGCGATATTAAGTTGAAAAGAAAGCTCTAAGCTTATTAATGTTTTTATTTAACATGCAGAAAGAGAATTAAACTCAACTTGTAGTTGCATTTTTAATTTATCAGGTTAGAACAAAAACAACTTTTTCATGGACCTACTATTTGACATGAATATAAATCGATGATATTTGTACTACTATAAACTCATGTATAATAAAAAATACGTATTTTTGTATTACTTTTGATTATTTTTGATCAGTTATAAACAGTACTATACACATTGCATATTCAAATAGTTCTCGCATCAGATATTCTTATATATTCATGCCCTGAAAGCAGGCGCTACCCTTCTAGACTACTATAAAGATTTTATGTTATTTAAGTTCGTGCTACTATGACTAAAAGAGTCAATATGTATCAAATATAGATTATACTGTTATGTCATTTTTAGTATTCCGTGACAAATAAAGAAAAGATAAGCGGTTTAGATAATAAAATACCATTAACAATATAATAAAATAAACAAATTAATTGTTTCCAAATAGTGTGTACGTGACTCTACTGAAATTAGTTGTTTGTAACTTATTTTATTTATTTAATATTTATTTAGAGTATTCAAAAATAATATTACGTTTTTTCTCCGCGTATAAAAATTTAATTTATAAAATAACGCACAAAGAATATATTGTATTAATTTATGGCTGTTAACAATTCTTAAATAATAATTTTAATAAAATGTTAAAGTCAGTTTTATATTATTCTTTTATGTTTGTACAATAAATAAAAATTATGTACGTAAAAGAATATATTCAGGATAATATTTGTGTATTAACAAATTTAATAATACCATTGAATATATACATATATCTTTTGATTTATTGAAAATACATTCACGTATGATAATTTCATTGATGCTTTTATTTGACATTTTGTTTTTATCTTTAATAAATTACTTTTCAGATCATTGCTCTTTTCTACACCTGTAACACATCATACGCGACATATATAAAAAATGTATTCAATAACTCAAATTTACTTTTGCTTTTTATAAGTGATTTGAACATTTAACATAGTTTCGAAATTTCTATTCAGTACGTTATATCGAGTTTGTATTTATTTTTTTATTTATTTTATTAATTATTTTTCACTTGAAATTACTAATCTTCTGATTATTATTTATGAATACGAAAGAAGTACAAGGTATATAGGGTTAATTAAAACTTTATAATACACAAAAATCAATTAGCACAATGGAATAAAAATACATTATTGTAAAACTGTGAATGAAGTTTTCATCGTGGAAGGTTTTTCTCTGAAACTAAAATTTAATAATAAAATCATGCTAATTGCAAAGGCTTTTTAAGCCAATATCAATTCTTTGTGAATTACAACACTTATTTTTATCTTAAATACAGCGTTTATATTTATGTTATTAAAAATTAAATAAATTCTTTCATTGTAAAATTTCACTTTTTGTACTTTAATAAAACTATATACTATGTTTACAATATATATACGCGTTGAAAAATGTTCGGTTAAAACTTTATGGAAATGCAGTAAAAATTGTTAAATTTTGGTATAATGTATTGTACATTTTTTAGTTTGTCAACTAAAATTACTTTGTGACTAATCATTTTTACGTAACTTTCACTAATTTTTAAACGATTTTTTTTTACGTGTATAAGTCATATTTCATATAGGAAGTCTATTTTATATCATAATGCTTTTGAAATAATAACTAAAATTCGAATTCTCAGATTGCACAGTAATAAGCTTCTATTTGATTAATATAATATTGATAATACAACAAAATGAAAGTTTGTTCTCTTACGCCAATAAAATTCTTAATTCAGTGATAATGTATTTGATCAATGTAGCCTTATAATACACATTGTAATAATTAAGCAAACTTGGACAAGTATTCAGAAATATTTAATATACTTCACAAACTAAATAAAAAAAAACTTTGTTGAAGTTGTCTATTAATGAGAACAATGTCAGATATAATGAATTACACTTTAGTTTTGGATTTTCTTTTGCAAATAAGAAACTTTGATTCGTTGAATTTTTTATATATACATATATATATATTTTGTTTTTTTATTCTATTTAAAATTATGTGTATAGATGTTATAAGTAGGTATGAGTGAACAAGATTTTCTTTTGCAATATTAACTGAAATAAAAATCTATTTAGTATTAAATAATTTGAATACTTTTAATATATCGTCTTTCAACAAATAAAATATATACGCTTATTTTTTATCATATCTTATATGTCAAATATATTAATATATATGTATATATATATTTATTTATTTTCTAGAATTTGATTAAAACAATCTATGTAAATATTGAAATTGAATAATAACTCATCGTTACATTTTATCAAGTGTTGACAATTAGGCGACAGCATGTTGAGCTCATTTATTTGTTGCAAGTTTTTTTATTCATTCTTTTGTATATCAGTTTTATCAAATGAGTATAACTTTTGAAATGGAAAAAATGTATCATTTAATTAATATATATAATAATTTAGAATTATATATATGATACTGATTTTTATAATGTACTCTGTTTCACGTGCGTATTGGCTGTTGATGATTTCGTATATCAAATAAGTATATAATATATGTGTCTTAGCCAAATGCTATTAGTAACATACATTAGCTGGTGACTTAATAAATCACTTTGTATCTTAAAAAAATTACATTTAAGACACTTCTTTCTAGTAGCGTATATACGTATATTACAAGAATTTAATTACAATGTATCTACATAAAGAAACATGAATTACTTTTTGTTTATACCGATGATTCTGTTTAATCTAATTTACAAGCTTTATTGTAAATATTGCTCAAAATAATAATATTAGCAGAATAAGTTTCGAGCAGATATTTCGAAGTGTACACTGTTAAAAAAAAGTGTCTTAGATGTCACGATTTTAAGACATAAAGTGACTTATTTAAGTCACCAGCTGTCTTAATACACAATATTTTGCATTAGATTAAGACACTTAGGCGTCTTAATTAAGTCGCTTTGTGTCTTAATTAAGACACATGAATTATATGTTTTTTAACAGTGTAATAATTTGATATCGGAAAAAGCAAAATGGGTACATTATATAACACTCTGGAATTATTACGCGTAATTTTTTTTCTGATATTTTGTAGCATATAATGACATTTCTAAAAACCTATTTCAAATCAGCAACGAAACAGATAAAGGTTACAACTGCTTTATTGCTAGACAAGTCATTTCTTGTAATTAATTTAAGATTGTGGGATACCGCGTGTTTTCCGAAATGTCGTAAAAATAGTGATGGTGTGGGGCATTGTGCTGCATAATGGTTATTGTTTGAATTGCTCCATAAAGAGCGATCATGAAAATATTTCTTTGTGCAATGCTGCGCCGCTATTCTAACGGAACTCCGTTTGCTCTTCAATCGTATCTCTCGAGAGATGCAGGCAAATTAAAAGCCGGGAAATGTGACCTATTAAAGAACAAACGTACTTAATACCCTATGCTCATTATTTGTATTGCATTAAATAAAAAAAAAAACAAGGCTTTGAATAATTTGTTTAATATCACAAGCAAACAAAACTTAACGCAGAAAAAAAAACATTTCTTTTGTCAAACATTTATGAATATTGTAATTGAATTACATAACAATAGCAAAAGAAATATAATAATGCATGATACTCGTTTAAATTTAAGATTACTCATTTATCGTTTAATAACTACATGATTCATCAAAGTAAACAATTCAGTGTTATTGTGTAACTTTATATTGGTTAAGTTATTAATTTTTGGTTAAAAACGACATATATTGTACGAATTATAATATTGTTAAAGAAACATTAAATCAAAAACGTTATAATTATAAATTTATCCCGTATAAATATACTTTTCAAAAATTGATACGATTTTGTGATTTTTCGTTAAATTCGCTATAAAGTTATGCGACTCGAACCGTTGGAATTAATAATAAATTAATCATTATTGGTTCAATTATGCAACGAAATATAGAATTTGAGCATTAATTATGATAATTGTGCTACATCGCGCAGTTGAAATTGTTGTAACTTTTACAATCTGGATGCCAGCGTTAGCGTAATAAAAAATTGTAGTACACTCACAATAATAATTGCAGACCACTCAGGATGTTACGAAGTTTAATAATCCCGGTAATGGTTACATGTATTACAAATAATTTTATACAATGATATAATAACTGGTGTATTTTTTATACGATTATTATTTAACGATTTCATTTGTTAGTGCTTTTGTATATATACTTACACATATATGTTTTTATGAAAGTTATATAGTTTTACTGCCAGGAAAGAGTGATACCAATTTGGTGCGTTTTATATGAAAATATAAATCTAATGTATCGAGATTTTCTCATGTCGATTTCTCGTATAATGAGGGTCATCATTTTTTAATCATACCTATAACCTTTAGTCAACGTAAAGAGTTATACAGATGAATACCTCGTATATTATTACTGGGTATATTTTCTATAAATATGATCAATAAGTTCAATAAACCCAGTTCAAGAATCAATAAATCAAATTAAAATATTTATATATATTTATATATATATAGAAAGTTGCATTGTACATATTTACTTTTTTTTCATTTTTTATTTATATATAAACATTTTCGTTTCCTTAAATTTAAATTCATGTTTCAAGTGATTTATTGTAACAGTTAACAAATTAATTATTCATGATTACAATCATCGTTTAGTACGGTAATTTTAATTAATGGTTACAATTGTCATAGTCATAACATTAAATCATTATTAATATGATTGATAACAAACGAGCGAATTGCATATCACTTAATTGAGTATAACTGTGTATGTAACTATGTATGTCAATGATCGGTTATATATTCATGCAAGGGAATGCAAAATATTTTTACGGTGAAACAATAACAAGCATTACGATTAAGGAAGCGAAAAATGACATGCCATTTTTTGTCTCTCTTAGGATTCTCCGTAACGGTTTTTATAATTGAGTACTTTCATTGCAACTAATTGTAACGAATTTCGAACGAGGGATCTGACAAACGTGATTTACTTAAATCAGAAATTAAAATAGAAAATACTTTTTTCAACCGCTCGACTATTGATTGAACTTTTATGCAATGTTAATGATTTTTCTTTTACAAATGTAATAAATTTCGGCGTTTATAATCATGCAAAATTTTGCAGCGAAGTTAAATAGATCAAACGTGATCAAATATAGAGACACGTACATATAATGTGGGTATATTCAAAATTATAATTATATCAGCTCAAATTTGAATCAATTTGCCGAAAATGCGAATAATGCTGCGTAAAAGACATTTATAATTTCGTCTGCTATAAAATAATGACTGTGAATATAAATGCACTTTAATTTGGGATTATTTAATTTGACTGTGAAATTATCTCTTCGGAACGCGAAAAACAAAATATTCAATTTTATTATTGCATCATATAAAACCGTATTCATATATTATAAAGCTAAATACAAAGCATGCAAGTAATATTACGAAACTTTGTTTTAAAAGATTCACATGCCACGTGTAT
This sequence comes from Psilanteris sp. ZL-2020, assembly GCA_022817085.1. Classification (NCBI taxonomy): domain Eukaryota; kingdom Metazoa; phylum Arthropoda; class Insecta; order Hymenoptera; family Scelionidae; genus Psilanteris; species Psilanteris sp. ZL-2020. Next base: position 11,668 of record JABFQC010003291.1, read on the forward strand.
GAACAGCATAGAATGTATAATAATAATAATAATAATAATAATAATAATAATAATAATAATAATAAGTGTAAAATAGTTGTAATGTATTTATACAGTCTACGAATGTAAATACAAATCATTTGCGTTTAATTGTTCGCGCAAAATTAATATTAGTATTATAAAATGAAATATATCAATAATTACTTCTACCAGGTGATACACAAATATTAATACTTATTATTATTAGCTTATTATATCAGTAGAATATATGCAAACCATCAAAGGGTAATATGTGCTGTATGTCCATTAATGAATACCAATATGTGTAACTGCCAATTTTGTTATCCTGTCAATTACGATTTAAAATTAAAAATATAATTTTGCTTTTACCTGTCCATATTCTAGAAGTAAGAAGCGAACGCTTATAGAACATCTCGAAACTGGTCTAAAATTCTTCGATTAACTGAAACAGAAAAAGCAATTGGAAATTAGAATAAAATGATACTTTCCAAAAAAACATTTTATTTTATGTGTTGAATTGATTTAATTCAATTAATTAATTAAAATAATATGACACACTGAAAAAACCATAAACATGATTATATATAAATATGTAGTGATTTAATAAGGGCTGTAGGAAACAGATCATATTTTGGATGCAAAATACTAGCAATTGATTAGTAAGTTTTTCTGATTTAACTATTATAAACAAATTCTATAATAATAATAATTTTATAAAATATATGAAATTAGTTTGTATTGTCACTAAAATAACGTGAATCATATTATAATTCTAATTGCGCATTGTTATTTCTAGTCCTAAGGCAAAAAATAAAATAATATATGCTTAAGGTGAAATAGAAAGCGTTTAATGCCAAATTAGGGCATTTTAAGAAAAAACGGTTATAATATAATTATATATCATAATAATTATTTCAGCCAACTTTATCACTACAGGAGAATAATATTAGCAAGGAAAATTATTATTTTATAGATTATTGTTCATGGAAGTTGTCACTGCATTTCTGAGGTGAAAAAAATGCTGTGATAACGTTAAATAAAATTGTTGTATATAAAATGTTCTTGATATTAAATATGATTCTCCCCTACGTATGAAGAATCGACTAAAATTTATTAGATACTTCATTAATAAAATAAAATTACACAAAATAACAATACTCTGACTCCGTTGCAGTAAACGTTCTATTTCACCTAAACTATATATAGCTATACAATAGTAAAGTGGAATATAATTTGACGTTCTCTTTTAAATGCCATTAAAAAATCACTAAGTTCATATTCTACGAACGTGTTACAAGTGCCCTAGTAGAAATTGAAACAGCAAGAAACATGGCATTTTTGGCCAATATTCTTTGTCAATCGTATTCATATTTGATCAATTTTTTGCCAAAATTATTACGATTATGACTCGAATTTGATCAAATTTTGGCCCAGATTTGTTCAAATTTATTGATCAAATTACGACCAATATAGTGACGCTTTAGAAAAAATTTTTGATCATTTTGATCAAGTATTGTTCAAATTATCACACGAACTTTGGTCAAAATTATTATATATATATATAACAAAATTTTAATAAAAACTTAACGTACTTCTTGACCAAAAATTGGACCAAAATGTCTTACAGCAAATTTACACAAACATTTGAACACATTTTTTGACTTCAAATCAAATATTTTAATCAATATTTTCGATTAAGATTTTATTCGGAATTTTTTTAATATAATGTGTATGCAGTATTTAATTTGAATATTCATAAATATTATATATGTAAATAATTAAAATGATATTTTTAATTTAACTTGTTATAAATATTTATTTAACTCATTGAGATAAATAGAGTGTAAAGTTAATATAAAATGAGTAATGACAGAAAAGATTACTGCATGTTTTTTCTTTCTTTAAATTTTAATTATGCAACAATGTCAAATAAATGCATTTATTTATTTAAACAAGTATATAAAATTAATTTATTTAGCATAGTAATTAATGATTTATTTCTAGAATCCAATTATTCTAGAAGAATTATTATACACTAGAATCCAAGAAGTGTATAATAATTCAATAAAAAACTAAAAATCTTGTCTTATTATATATAGTATTTCTAATAAATTATGTAACAATATTTCTTATAGAATTACGATATGTCCTCATACAAGATTAAAGTCAAGACCACGACATTAAATTATTAATAGATTGCAATAATTATTGCTATTTAATCATAATTTCGATATATAGTAATAGTAATCAGAACTTATATTACAAATAGTCGTTATGAGGTCGCATAATTCTGCCACAGTGTAAAATAACTGAAAAATATCCCAAAACTACTACTGTGGATATTAATTCTGGTACTTTCGAGATCTAACTTCAAAACTGTCAAATATTAATTCATATCCGAATTGGTATTTTGAAGGTCTCATACAATACAGTGCAGAGGTGTCCACAAATCTCGTACGTTAGTTTTCTCGTTAGCTAAATAGTTCTCGTAGAACAATTTTTTTCTCTATTTTCTATTTCTCTCAGTGTATCGCAGTCAATAATTTAAGATATGTAATTGTAATTATTATTTGTATCATTTAAGACATAATGCGCAACTACGAATTAGGCTTTAGAACATTTCAGTAAGTCATGAACAAATATAAAACTATGCGGAAACTAAATTAAATCAAGCGTGTAATATAAAATAATATAACTATACTCTGCACACGTG
>JABFQC010003292.1:0-14379 GCA_022817085.1 Psilanteris sp. ZL-2020
ATGATTTTTAAAATATCATAATATTTCTCTGTGATTATTTTTACCATACGTATAATAATTTTATTATATGGAATGACAAATTAATCAAATAAAACGTTAAACAATTATATAATATACTATAAAACTGTAGATACTTGTCATTTATGACTGCTTTATCATAAAGTATAGTGATTTTACGCTATACTTTTTTTTCCGTGTATATTATTAATTTTTTCAGACAGTATGGTAAAATGTTATGGAAGATTAGTTCGACGCTTAAATCAGTTAATCTCATTATGTAAAGAGTACAATATTTTGCCACTAAGCGACGCAATTATTCTCGAAAGTATGTGAATTTGATGTAGAGCAGTATATATGCACTTTAGAAACTATTATTATAATTGAAAAAGAGTGAAAAGAAATGCTAATATATATCTGATAAGACAAAGTACGATAATAAACGTAATGTAAAAAATAGATTTGTAATATTAATATTTCTTATTTAGATCAGTTCTAAACAAAAATAGAGTTGAAAATTTTAATAGCTTAAGCTATTAATAATAATTATTATTATAAGCAGGACAATTATGATACGTTTTCTAACATTATTGCGGTTGTAGAAGTGTACAATTATTAAGACAGTATGGTAATTTTTCTTTGCATTATTGAAGAATTTATTGTACACAATTTTAAAAAAATGATTGACTGTATTGAATAAATATTTATTAAAATGGAAATATCAGTTATACTCATTTATTACTACAAGATTGAAATTAAATTGAGACATAACATCTCTGACGCATTTCTATAAAGTATGGTAATTTTAAACGGAAAATATATAAGTTTTTAGGTAGAATCGTCTCTCCGTGTACGTTAACACTTTTTATAATCAAATAAATTGTACCGAAAATTTAGCAGTTTTACTACAAAGATTGTTAATATTGAACCGTATGACCTTAAAGTGACACATTTAATCGAATTTTTTGCCGCGCGTAGATAGACTGTTGGATATGCTTTATTTCTGCTTTCTTCCTGAACCGCGCACACGATGAACAATTTCAGTAGACGGCGCACTCGATGTTAAACATCTCTTCTTTTACGACAGCGCCGGATGCACCACTTCACGCTGTGTATATCTTTCCGTTTGGCGAACTGCAAATCACTGTCGCGTATCGTTGAGATGCACCTTTTTTCGACATCTCTGCTCTTATAAAATTAATTCCCTCTTTTTAGGTGTCTCTTTTTAATTGGCGTCCCGAAAAGTGAAGCGAAAAATCGCAAATTTTTTTTAAATAGTCCGCATTTCTGAATCGAAGATTAGATTTTTGTAATTGCATTATCATCCAAAACTAAAATAAAGGATATATAATTACCTCGAAACGTGTATTATTTAGGGATAATATTCATTAGAACCAATTGATCTTCCAATTTTATTTATTAGCACCAAATAATAACCTTTGAACTTGCGTCAATGCATATAAATCAAACGAGGAGGACGGAAACGTTCGACTTTTTTTTGTCGATAAGGACAGAACAATGTTGACGAAGTCAAGAACTTTTGATATGTAAATTGTTTGACTGCGACTGACAATGTTATTGCTGACTTTTAATATAGTCGAACGCCGGGATGGAAGTGATTAATTTCGATTCCGCCGAGAGGAAGACTAACAAATGCGTTTCGTTCGAAAATGTTGATTCCACCGTCAGTCGGTGGGACGCGCTGTGTCAAATCTCGCGAACTCTGGACAATATCTGTATCACGTAGTCGGGCGACTATCTAGATCAAGAAAAGTCGTTCCACTTTAAATTGAAAATGTGCGAGATTTTGATTCAAATTGAACGCAAGGACGGAGCGGAATTTTGATAAGTATGGTAATTTTCACTTTAGACACATTAGTTAACTGAATAATGGAACAAACGAGCGCGAATTAAAGAAATATATTATATATTATATATATAGTCGTTGGCTATTATGCGTTTAATTATATGTTTATTTAAACTAAATTCAACATACATCGTCACTAATTATCAGAGCTATAATTAAAAATGCTGCATTCATACGAGCTCTGTGTTCTCGTTAAATATCAAAACTTCTTCATTATGCAATCGCTCATCTAATTCCAAAGCTAAATTCACGTTACGCGCTACTTCACGCATTGGAAACATTTACACCTTAACATCTGTTTCCACTTCGCAATCAAAGATGTTTCAGATCCTACTGAAATTAGCGTATCACGATAATTTAAGATAGTTATGTATCGGAACAATTAGACTGTGCAACGCAGATAAGTTAACAATTATCAACTAATTAGAATAATCCTCATTAGTCCAGCGCAAACCCGCCTCTCTAATTGACCAATAATTCATCCGCGATCGCAGTCCAAAAATTGACGATCAAAATTTTCCGTAACCTCTCGCGGCTACCGATCGCGCTAATTTTGGGTCAGTATATTATAATCCGATGAAATTTTATCGCCGCCATAAACCACCTTGCGTATCCCTTTACAAAATCCCTACGAAACATTTTCATCGGGTTACGATCGTCTCTGCATTTCGTGGCACCAGATGCAGTCGGGCCGATTTCTCGTCCGTTTCAAGTTGCAAGCAGAACGATTTAAACCGATCGATCAGAATTGCCGGTCGGTCAAACTTCGATTCGGAAGTCCGACGCGACCGCGAGGAAATGGTTATCTGTTGGTGTCGATCTATTAAACGCAGCTGACTTTTTACGCGCGCTAATCGGAATGGTTTGTTGATGCCAAACAATGGCATCTGAAATCCGAGATGGCGCGGAATTCGCGGCTCGCAGTGTCGGCCGTCCGTATCAATAAATCGGTCGGCAACTCGAGTGGTCGAGATAAAAGAAGAGATAAAGCAGCGAGAGGCTCTCGTGGCCTATCTTTATTGGCGCATTAATGTTGCCGAACGCGCAAGATACGCCGGGCGGAAACGACGATCGCGTTCGAGCTCGGAGTCACGGCGCGCAGCCTCTCCTACCTGTAGTCTCTATTTAGATATTCGTGACTATAGAAACTAGGATTCAGTGACCCATGACTACCTAAGAAGACTGGACGGGGCACGGTCCGCAAACCTTTCCGCCTGCCTACCGAGCGGGAGTTGCCGATCACGCCCGTTAGTTGCGCTTTGGACATCTGCGTGCTTCCAACGATAATTATATTCAGTCCGCAGGTCAGGCTCTAATTACAATGAGGTGTCACATTTGCCGGTCGGTTCAATCATTTATCGGGATGGCATTTGTTGATGACGGGTGAAAGTTGGGTGGAGACTCGCGGTGGATTAGAATGCCGTTTGGTGGCTGGTTATATATATTTATATATATAAACGCGGGGCTTTCTTTGTGCGGAAGACTGAATCGAACGAATTCGAATGGTTTAAATGAATTTATATATTGTAGTATAGGAGGGGGGGGGGGGCATTGAGTAGGAGAAAATGCAAGTCGTGCGGCGGTCTTTTCTGATTTTAATGGTTATATGCGATTTTAAATGTGAAATTTTGACGCTTGGAATGGTAAAAAAGTGGGAATACTGATTTTGAGGATATAGTTCAATACTTTGATCCCCATATTTCAAAGCCGAAATATGTTGATTCAAATAAGTTATATGACTTAAATGACATGGAGAGAATTAGTAAACATGACGAATAACTCGAGAATGTCAAGATACAAAATGTACAATTTTGTTCAAAAATTGAGAAATTATTCTATTTGTGTTTATAAATATTAAAATTAAAAAATCATCTCTTTCTTTCTTTCTTGTGCTTATATTTTTTATGACAATTGGTAAATAAATTGGTTATTTGTATTGTTTTAAAGTTAATTTGTATAACAACCAAATCAAATGACCAATTAAATACATGCAAACTTAACATATATGAATGCTTTTCTTGTATTTAAATTTTACTGTTTGTTAATTTTAAGTTTAAATAAATTTAGTATTTTTTAAGGATATTTCGAGAATGATATTTAATTTTACTTATAAAATGACATGACAACCGACTTAATTATTGAATTTCTTTATTATACAAATTAATATTGAAATAATAAATTCTCAAATTTATATTAATAAAATTTAATATTTGTAATTTATTTTTTTAATTATACTATATTTACAATTATTAGACGAATTATTTTATTTTTCAATTTTTTGAAATTATCATACATACACTAAGAGAAAAAAACACCAATATTTATAATACGGGAATATTAAATTTGAATAAACTGAATGTTAATTGGTATTATGCTGGCAGATTATTAAATATGGATAAACTGGTTTACGTATTTTTGACAAATAAGAACAATGTAAGGTTGAAGCTTGATAATAATAAAATCCACTTTGATTAATTTTTCAATAAATCATATTATAGCACAATGTAATTAATCCAGAAGGACAAATGTATCTTTTTTTCATCAACTTTTTGTTAACTTCATTTTAGGTTAGAATGTTAAAACTTGACAATCGATTTTGATAAATTTTTACAAACAGTTGTACAACCTTTGGTGAACTAAATAAGACAAACTAGGATGTTAAATTTTAGTAAACCAATTGTTAAATTATAATTTGGTGAATAAACTACGAATCTGATCAATTATAAATATAATACCAAGTTAGTGAACTTTTTACTATAAATTTTTCTTTCATAACATACCACCTGCAAAATAAGTGTTAAACTTTACATTTAATTGATTTAAAAAATAAAACGAAATTAAATTTATCATTTGCTTTCAACTCGTCCAGTTATAAATTAACAACAACTATATATACCTCTCAATTAAATATTCATCGTATAAATTCCCTCAGCCTTTCAGTGACTCAATGTTCAATTTCAACAGATAACGCAAAGAAAGAATGCCTGAATAATATTAATTACTGTCACAAAATCGTGTATCATAATATGAATTCCAGCTTCAAACGGAAGTCTACAAGGTCACTTTCGGGTTTTCAACCCGACCGTGTTACGATTGTCGGGAAGAAAAGGATATTTCAAGTACCGAAAACATAATTAGTTTTTAGAACTGACAGGCACGGATTTCGATTACCTTTGACGCAGGTACAACGAATATGTATATACACATTTTAAGTCGTACCGCCGCGCGTTATATTTCCAAAATACAAACGCTTTTAAAGAGACACTCAATTTCTCAAAGGTTAATTACCTAGATGAATCTATTCAAGCTTTGTCCGCCTGCGTTACACAACGAAACTACTTTTATATTGTTATCGTTTCGATATCGCGTCCGAACAAGTCCGTTTTCAAAACCCGGCCGCGGATTTTTTTTTGCCAACAAAGCAACGGATAAAGGAAGCGCCGCGAAGATATAATGAAACAGCGGAAGATAAATCATATTAGGGCTATCGTTGTTAGATCCGCAGTAATTGTCTATTACATACACCATGACGATCTGTGCTGTTCGCGCTCGTGGTAGTTGTCCCCTCATTCTTCAATTAAGGGCAATCTAGATACGAATCTTCCAGATGCGAATCAAATATCGTTTATGACGCTTCGTAACGGAACTTAGCTTAATGCGAAGAGACGTGTCTTAATCTCGTTAATAAATATTTATGTTGCACGATGACATCCATGTTTCAGATCGCGCGTGCGTTTAATATTTATAACATTTTGTAAATCAATCAAGCGTAATGCGAGACTCGTTAAAAATGAAATTATGTATTTCGCATGGAGGATAAATTGAATCGGCGTTTAAGCCGAACCGATATAAATGGAACCATATCAGCGTCGTATTTGAAGCGAGAGCATGATCAATTAATACTTTTTTATTATAACCAATGACAAATTAATGACGACGAAATATCAAGTTCCAATGACGTAACTGATTTCTTGTTCAATCGTAGGACGGGATGGTTGAATTTGATGAAGATGAAGATGAAATTTAATTATAACAAATATGTATACATCTAATTTTTGTCAATGCTTTAATCGCGATGTATATATATAGTAAATCGTTGCCATAATTTTATCTACGTGTGACTTATTAAACAATTAAAACGTTAAAATTGTATAGATTTATCTTAATCAATATTTATCTCAATTGTAACAAAAAATAAGGAAAATAAATAATCAATAAATAATATCATGTAATCTGAAGATTATACATAATGAATATATCAATACGTACAATTAAATAGTAAAATAAATTAATGCAGTTATTACTTTTCCAAAGCGGTTAAAAAAGTATACATAAAAATAATAGGAAGGTTAATGAATTAAATTGTATATATAATAAACATATTATTTATCCAATTTACGTTTTGATTACTCGTGTTTTTTATTACTGAATATAAAAATCCTGTTCATACATTACAACGAACAACGTTATAACGACCCAGAGGTTAAAACACTGTGTTTGCAATTGAAAGCAGTTTTACTCTGATAACTGACAGATTATGTCTAAAAATTTCTAATTGAGTTAGCATTAAGTTTCGCGCGAATTAGTGGAACTGATGTTTGAAAGTTGTAACGTCTGGCGAGAGTGATTTATCTTATTACCATTCAAAATTGTAACAAACAAACATCGACTGCGTGCGATGTATTTATATATAATAATAAAATTACAAACATTCATACGCGCGTTTGTTTCGCCTTAATGAAAATACGATTTCTAAGCAGTTTCGCGTTTAATGCGGTGTCGCTATTTCGTTTTGCCGTACAAGGCTGTATCGTTACAAAACTTCTGCATTCAGAATAGAGGTACAACTACGCTTTGACATAAATTTCCATAACACATTGATGGCGTGTCGGATCGCGTTATTTTTTATTATTGTAACTTTGCAATGAAAGCAAAAGTTATTTAAACGAATATCATATTTCTTATTATATATTAACATATATATACAATGTTTACATCAAACATTGAACGCGAAGTGTGTTTGTTTATATACTTTTTGTACCGAGCTCTTATAACCCTTAATTACGTACTGACGTAAAAATCGAACCAATGGACTTAAAGAAGAAATTCTACTATGTTTCACTATTTTTAATATCACATAGTTCGATTAAGTTCACGTATGAAATTGTATGCCATTAGCTGGAACTTATTTTAAAACACGCTAATTATACGATCGGAGGACAAGATTTTCCTCGCGTATTACTTTATTCGAGAAAATGGAAGAAATTAAATTTGTTTACATGTTCTGTATATTCTAATATCAGTTTCCTTCAAATCCATACGTATATGACAAACTGATGTGTAATTTTCTACCGCTTATAATTATATGGATATTTTAAAAAACATCGTATATTGGAAAACTTATGTGTATCTATTCGTCTTTATTACGCGAACAAGTTGGATTTTATTATCCACTGTTCGAATATATAAACGACTATTTTTTTATTTTCCATCCTTTCGTATTAGTACTGTTCTGTTAATAACATCGTTGGAGCTCGGGATTAAACATATTTTAATAGCAGATTAAAAAAGAACAGAAAATATAAACTCGTGAAATGAACGAAGCAAAAATACTTACGGATCATAACGTTGGTCATGTCATATATACACTTATATACACACACACATACGTGTGTGTTCAATAGCATTTTTTATTTTGTGCCACGAAACACGAAAATCCTTCGTCTAAACTTATACCGAAATAAATTCGCGTGGATTAAATAATACGTCACTAAAACTACAAACAGCTAAATCTTTCATTTGAGTTTGAATCGATTATAATGACGTAGACACGTATAGCAACCACCCTGGCTAAACCATTGTGGTGATTCATACCAGAATTATGAAACATTACGGCATTTGACACAGAAAATTCATAATAACCTCACATTGGTTGAGTGTAGATAAACGAGAAAGATTATTATGAATTTTCATAGTCATTCATAAATGCGTTTATGACGCGTTTATTACACCAGCTTAGTTCAAATATTATGTTTATAAATGATTAAACAAATTCGCAATTACTCATATAATTACAATTAAACTAACGTTAACTAATTATACGAATATTCCGTCGCGAGTGCCACAACAAGCAATTTGCGTTTGTATCATACTTATAAGCCTGGCTTTACGTGCGATAATTTACGAACTTATCGCCATTCATTCGCGTGCTTTCTGTTAGATTTTATCGCGCATTTCACGTTACTTTTTGTCTCAATGTTAAACACAACTCTTTTTCTTCCCTTCTCCTCGGTGTTAAAGTTTTGCTTTAATTAATCGCGCGTTCGGCCATTTATAACTACATAAACACTCGCGCGTCTTGATTCGATAATCAATGACTATTCCCGTCCAATCGGCTTTTATAATCGATGACGTATTAATTGACGAAACGTCGCGCGTTACAAAACGACTTTCCTCATTGTCTTTGTTCCCGCTCGTTGATCGCCTCGTTCGCGCGATTGAGAAACGAAAACGAAACGGCGGCATTTCGCCTTATTAATCCGCAATTACCTACCTCCCCGGACCCCGTCGAGCGAATCGTCCGCGGTCCAAAAAGGAAAGAGAAAAAACGCGCGCGTTTCGTTGCGCGGAGCGCAGTTCAGTGATCGTGGAAAGCGGCGAGTTTTCACGCGCGGTCTCTTAAACAAACTCATCGAGAAAGTTATTTATTAAATATCACACGCGCGCCGCAATTTTTCGCATTTTCCTTTTGTGTGAAAGTTAATTAAATACTGGTCACTCGCGGCGCCCGCTTCTCCCGACGTTTCACGGCGCGTTGATACATCACGCTCGTTCACGTTAATAAAGTAATAATGAGGATGATACTGATACAGACCGTGCATATAATTAAAACTGACTGCGTCGGAGGAGTGCGATTAAATTAATAATTCCGTTCGGTTGTAATTCCACGATGGGTATTACTTTTGGACTTTTACGCGGGTAATTGCGTTTCCAATCTCGAGACTTTGTGGACGAAAATATACGCGCGTGCAATTATTAGTTGCGAAAATGTGGAAAACCGGATTTGGATCCCGAGGCGAAATTTAACCTCTATTTATCACCTATAAGTTATCGAAATTGTATAAAAATACTGCACCTACTTAGCCCCTAAAAACGACCGAAATTTCCCGGTTTCCTAATAGTAGCAGTTATGTAGGGGCTATTTGGGAAACGTTCTAGAACCATGCAGGTCTTAAGTAGATCTTCATGGTCTTAAAAAGGATCTAATATTCGAGTTTAAGCAGTTAAATACGTTAAAGAGTGCCAATGAAGGTTCTGTAGGGGTAATGTAGTATAAAATTTCACCTCGGAATAGTTTCTTGGTTTTCGTTGAAGTTAAGTCATCGAACAATGTTTGTTTAGTGACGATTTTGGCGCATTTTTGTATCGAATTCAAAAATATACGTTTATACAGAATTTGAAGCGCAAATGTTGATTCGTTGTAATTATTACATTATATTGTTTAATGTTTCATTTACATTATAATTCTGGTATACGTTAGAATAAAATTATTACATTGAAAATATTACAAAATTTAAAACATTTTCTAAATTGATTATTGTTATTATTACTTCTTACTGTAAATTAACTTTTAGGCGTTGAATTATATACTTGTGATAGGTACAAAATCGTAGTTGTCAAAAGTATTCCTGTCAAAGCAAAAAGTTTTTTTTGTCATATATAAGAGAATTTTTTGCAACCATTACAGTGTCAACTGTTTGACAATAAAATGTAAAAATTACATTATAAATTTCTTTTGAAATTTTAAACAACGATTTTCAGTAGCTATCATTATACGTAAAACTATTAGTTATAAACATGCACAAATATAATACTATAATAAATATTTAATAAATATAATATTTGATAATATAGTACCATGAAATAAAATATAATTTAATAAAATAGTATCAATTCAATACTTTAAAATTAATTTACAGTAGAAATAATAATAATAACGATGCATTTAAAAAAAAACTATAAATTTCATAATTGTTCGACGTAATCTATATATATATAATTTTATTCTAACGTATAGTTTTATGTATAATGATAGATAATGAAAATCTTTGTTTCAAATTTTAAATTCAATTTGTAATGTAACGTTAACATTTTATTGTCAAATATTTTACACTATAATGGTTACAAGAAAATTCTCTTATGCATGACAATAAAAACTCTTTGCTTTGACAGGAATACCTTTGACAATTACGATTTTGTACCTATAACAAGTGAAATTTTTCTCAGTATAGAACTCCTGTATTCAAACTATAAAAACCATTTTCTTCCCAACTCGCTCTTGCCAAATGAGGTATACAAAATCATTGAAATATCAAAGCGACTTGATACAAAGCCCACAAAAACCACTCAAATATCGACCAGCGTTTTATCTCGCCCCAACAGAATTAGCTCGCGATTTTATCGATCGATGCGTTATCTTCGAAAACCCCCATCATTCTCGCCGCCGTCTCGTCGAACCTGTACACACTCGTCTCGCGCGGATCCGGAAATCCGATTCGCTAATTAAACCAGATCCGCCGCTGCGAGACACGCGAATCCCGCTCTCGACTCTGGCGTCGAAAAAATTCACTTTTCCACTAGACTTCCGAAACGGTGAACCCATCCGGCTCGACTTTCCCTTCAATTCCCGCTGCGCGATCCTTATCCGCGCGCACTTGGGTGAAGGAAAAAAAGAAAGTCCGGGGAAACGAGAGTTGAAAACGCGCGTACATATACGTTCGACGGGATAAAGCGACGCATGAATTATTTGACGATGGTCGGGGGTGCCGGCGTGTTACGTGCACGCGAAAAAGAAAACATTCCGAGTCAAAGATTTCGAGGCACGGCGCGGAACGCGATAAAGCGCTCGCGGCGAGGGGTTCTCGTTGCGCAGCGAAACCGAAGTCGCGTCGTTACGAGCCGCGCGTTGATGAGCGCGTTTTTTATGCGCGCATGCGTTGTTGCGTACGGAACTGTACAGGCGGGTTTGTTTACAACAAATTGTGTAAATTTATATTTTTATATATATATATTTATATGCGATCGAAGAAGCGAGCCAGGCAAGTCTGACGACGCGGCCGCTGACGTCGGCGGCAAACGTATATATCAGATACGAGATTTGCGCGGCGGGCTCGTTAGATCCGGCATATGCGTTATGCGTGTCTCCGCGAACGCGCGCCAACAAAAAGGGTCCGTCCGAGGAAACAATCGTCCAAATGATCGTTATTATTCGAATTAGGCAAATGAAGCGTCGGAAAGTAGTAGCGCGGTTAATGTCGCGTGAACCAATTGACTAACTGGATCAAGATCGCTCGCGGCGCGGTCCGAGCGGACGAGCGCAAACTCGGACGGTTTCGGTAAATGAATTTGAAATAAAAAGTTATTATCGTCGCGGTGATTCATTTGTCGAAGCGCGCGCCAATCGATTCGCGCGGCTTATAATTGAATGATATTTTGATGGCCGCGCGTACGAAACGATCGCGTGGCCGTTGCAGATGAAATTCTTTTCGTAGGATTATTTGGTAGTTATGAATGGCGATTGAATGGAGATGAGTGTTGAGAAAGGAGGAATGTTATGGACGGCGCGTGAATGGAATTGGGATGAAGTGTGTGTGTATAAAAGTGTATAGAGGGAAAAATGATAATTAAGTCGGTTTGGAGCGATACGCGCGGGTGAAGTTTTGTTCTGTGCTTTTTGCGTTTTAAAGTAGACGCGTGCGACATCGATTGGGGAGTATGCATAGGAGAAAGTAAATAGTGATTATAATTATGATGATATATATATGCAAAATAATGAAAGAGAAATTACTGTATTGTTTGAATTGAAAACTTATTTAATTTGGGTAAATTATTTACCCAAATAATTGTGTCTTGAAAAAATAACTATTTTTCATATAGTAAGTGTTATCGTTTACGTTGTTACAACAACATAATACATTTCTTTTTAATTTGGTCAAAAAAACATCCGACGAAAAATAGTGTTCTCATTTAAGGATATTAATTTAGCAAAACCGAAATAGAAAGTTTGAAACAAATTAATTAAAGTACTATCTTTTCAAAACCCGAAAATTACACTCGTGTCGATTAATAACTATAAACATTCCCTCAACAACAACAAAAAAACCAAAAAAACCACGGAATCGTAAAATAAACACCCCCTCCCCCTCGCGCTCAAAATTCCTCGCACGACCAGTTTAACGCTCTCCACCTCTCGCGATTCTCAAGCGCGAACAACAATTCATCGAAGTAAATCAGCGGTAATTCATAATCGTTATGTTTATTGACAATTCGAGGCAATTTGCCGCAGACAACAACCAATTTGTTTCCTACTGGAAACAAATCCGCCGATAAATCATTCGCGCCTGTGTTTCAAAATCCCCTCGCCTCTTAAACGCCGCGTGGTCGTAAAGCGCGAAAACGCGCGGTGCTTCTTCCGCGCGAAATCACTCCGCGCGCGAAATAATGCATTTGACGGCCGTGAACGTGAATCGGCGGCTCGCAGAATCCGCGACCGAACTCGGAAGAGGATTATGCTTAGCGCGTAACCGCTAAGCCGCGCGAGGTCGCGCGCGATGCGATTGAAATTCCCCGCGTGCGTTGCGTAATGCGCGCGAAAGACGCACGAGAATACGAGAGCAGGTGTTACCCCACGGATAGTTCGACGCAACGGGAGCGCGTTTGCATGCTTCGGTGCGCGTTCGGCGAAAAAATGGCTGATGGTTAAATGTCCACGCGGGTTCTCACGCCAATAGCGTTGCCATCCGCTTTTTGGAACAGCATTTTTGAAACAGAACGCTTTCGACCGATTTTAATTAATCGATGCACTTCGCTTTGATCAAAAAGTATATATTAAATACGTGGCATCAAACGTGCATATATATATATACATATATATATATTTATAAAACACGGCACCCGTTTTTATTTCAGCGGGATCGCGCGACTTTTTATTCACCTTTTTATGCATAGTTGGTTTAATTTCGAGGATGATGATAATTAATTAAAATACAATAATGGCGCACCAGTATATGTTGGTCCGTTGAAAAAGTGATCTGCTGTTGCGCGCCCTAAAACGCAATCTTTGAAATTATATTTTCCGATAAGTTTGCACGCGTCTAAACGATATGATTATGCGGTAAAAAGTACTAATTGAAAAACAGCGGCGCTCGAACGTGGGACGCCATTTTTCGGGCTTGTTGAATTTGAAATTACAACGGGGGCAGTTTTTATGGAAATATTGAATAACGAAAATTAAAAAAGATCAGAAATGGCTTGGATGCGTGTGTTATTATTAAGGTTAGTGTGTTAAAATAATTTAATAATAACAGTCCGCGTGTAGTTTCTATAGAATACGAAATAAGTTTTCTTTTGATTTGCACCTGTTCATTATTCCCAAAGTAATAATTTAATAACAATTATATATATACGAGTTGCGTTTAATTCTATTTCGACCAAAAAATTAAATACCTTTTCCCATTTTCTAAGCTTGTTATAATAATAGTAATAACAAAAGTTAATTCAATCCCCTCGGTGTATAAATTTAATTAATATAGAAAGTAAAGTAGACGGATAGACTGGAAGGATTTTAGACGGATATTTTGTTACAGCATAAATCTACATTAACCATATGCCACATGCTGTCGAGTTCGATGTAAAAAAGAAATGAAAAAAATGGTTATACTAAACACAATCTAAGACGTTTCGAGACCCATTATTATACTGGAATATTTTAAATCAAATTAACCGTGCAAAGCCGTCAAACAATCGACGATATCAAAATTACGTACAAAAAACTATAAAATTTCGTTCGTCAAAATCCGCCGCGTCGAAATCTGGTAAAACGAGCTCGCGAGATACGCGTCCAACCCCGAGAGTCGGACGCTGGAATTGTAACCCGCGCGCGTTGGATTTAACGAGTTTATTCTTAATATATAAATTCCTTAAACGATCGTGTAATTAACGCCGCAATTTCACCGAATTCAATCAAAATAACTCAATTTGTTCTGAGCAATTTACGATTAAACTTTTCCCTCGTTGGCAAATAATTTAACCGGTACATTTTAATATTAATTAACGTCGGTAGCAATTCTCACGTGGAGGCATTACGTATCGTAAACACTCTAATACAATTAATTCGAGTCAGGCGCGTATTTTCGCTCGGCATCTGCAAATGCCAATAAAAACTTTCACACGTGGAAAGTGGAACCCGGGGCTTCTTTGTGTGTTCAAAATCACGTTCGGAACAAACTTATTTTATTTCCAATATATATATATATATATATTAATTTAAAATGATTTTGTCTCGCCTTGTTCTGACTCGAGCTCGTAATTGAAAATACGTGTACGTGTCATTGTGGAAATAACGCGGAAATAAAGTATTCCGCATAACTTCCGTTTGTTTGATCAAGTAACAGGTTCCATTATTTTCTCACTAACCCTGTGATCCAAGTGGGTATTGTGCACACCCTACCGTACAT
>JABFQC010003293.1:0-14377 GCA_022817085.1 Psilanteris sp. ZL-2020
TCTCATTGCCTTGCTAACGACTTTTGAAGTTTCCTAGTTTCAACAGTTTACAAATGTAGTAAAGATTCAACAGTCCCTAAATACATTTTTAATAGACGAAGATATTAGTATCTTCATAATTTATACTATTTTAGTAATGTATTGCGTATGTCAAAAACAGAATAAATTAAAACTAATAAAACTCTTACTACATATAATATATATAATTATATTATCATATTAAACTATTAATTTTTACTATTACTACACATTTATGGATTACTTAATAAAATGTAAATTACAGACAATAAACATAATTTTGAGATTCTTTCATGAGTACAGAATATATATTATATATATAATTTTAATTTTACAAAATTGATTTACAAATAAATTTACTCTACATATATCCAATTAAACTGTTGTTTTTATTACAAATTTATAACAACCGAATAAAATTTATTTCTTAGTTGCAATGTAAACGTTTAATTTTTAATGATATTGAACATCTATTTTTATGCTTTTGTACTGAGTTTATTTTCATACCCGAAATATAATTTTTTTTCTCTTACTAATAAACAGGTAACAATTTAACTAGTACTGTTTTCTTTTTCATTTACCTCCAGGGAAGTTTATTTTAAAAATGTTCAAAACTTTTTATTTTAGTAACGTAATGCCTCTTTTTGAATCGCATGAATTGTTTTCTTGGGTATTGTCTTTGCTTAGCCTCAACTTCGTTAATTTAATTTCGCGAAACCGTATTACAAAATTTAAAACTTCTATAAATAATTAAACTAATTATACGAACTTGTGCAAGCAAACAACATATTTCTATATTGTTTTTTTAATGACAAAATTATAGAACGTTATACTATACATGGAATGACAATATTCACAAAATATGATATATTATTGTTAAGTAGATACTTATTTATATATTTTCTATAGATAATATTATTACTCTATAAATCCCCATAATTGCTAATTTTAAAATAGGTATTATAGGCATAACAATATCCTTTTCAAATAGATTCAACGTATATTCAACGGAAGTTCCTTAAAATACCATATACGAAGGCACCTCAGACCTGATATGTGATTTTCATTAGGTTTTAAAATATATATTAGTAACAATACTTTTTTCTCAACAGCGGTAGGTCTATTATTTTCGGTGTCCGACTTCAAAACTATTAAAAAGCATTTCATATACGGTTTGAGAACGTACAGCAGTAAGTCGCGCATACAGTACGATGCTGATACCCTAGGATCCATGTCGGAGGTTTGGCTAAATTTTTAAAAGCGGACTACTAGGAGCTACCCCCCCCCCCCACGCAATAACTTTAGGGACGCGACATTCGATCGCATTACTGATTTGAGCTTAAATTGTTGAATACAATTTTCCATACGCAGTCTTGTAATTATGGCACCAAAAGTTGCAGTACCTCATAACAATAATCGAGGTCGATATATGAGATTATACATATATAAAATATTAATTAACGGGACTTTGAAACTTGGCAATATAGTAAAACGTCCTGCTAAGCACCAGTGTATATGCGAAATGGTGCTTAATGGGGCTGGGTCCGATAAGCACTATCTCCAAAAACATTGACGCAGTGGTGTTTAATGGGATGAACCAGTAAAATACAGTACTGGGGCCTTCTAGGGCCTCGTGTTATAGGTCTAACCTCGTGTTATAGGTTTGGTTAGATTTTTAGGGGTGGAGGTGGGGCCGTAGCCCCCTCGCAACACTTTGTTAGGGTGGTCAAAGGTCACCCGATGTTCTCCGCCACATTTACTCTGCACAAACAATTTTGTACACCCATAGTTAGAAGCCCCAAAGTGGCGGATCCCAGAAGCCAAAATCACCACAAATTAATATGGGACCCGCCATTTTAGGGCTCCCTAACTACGGCCCTAAAATTTTTTTCTGTAGAAAATATAGCGGAGAACATCGGGCGGCCTTCGGCCACCCTCACAAAGGAATGCGAGAGGGCCATGCTCCATACTCACACTTCACTTAAAAATCTAGCCAAACCCAAAACACGAGGGTCCTAGGGGGCCTCAGTACCGTATTTTACTGATCCATCCCATTAAGCATCACTTCGCGTATACACTGATGCTTATCAGGACATTTTGGTATGTTACCAAGTTTCAAAGTTATATATAATATATATTTATAAAGTTTGTGGTACTTTCATTTTTTTAATATATTTTGTATTGTACATCAATTTTCATTTCAATTTAATTGAAGAAATTTTTTATCTTCTTTAATTCTTTAATCATTCACTTTTGCTTTCACAAAATTTATATGTGAACTTATGCTCTTATGAGAAGCACTTGGATAATACATAATGTTTATGCTTCTCGATATAAGTTATTTGATAGCCTTCCGTAAGGTCAGAATTCCCGAAATTGCATAAAGCGGAACAACGTGTGAAGATGTGTTTTCTTTGTTATAGCACCAACTTTGAGATTGATGTTTAACACAGCGGGACACGAATTTGTGGTGTTTAATTTTCTCTACATTCCTAGACTGGTATACGCAAACTATGTTAGATGGTCTTTCACATATCGGACGGGATTACGGGAGGAGAAACGTGAAATTTCACGATTGTGTATCGTCCAACGCGATCTTGGCGAGAACATCTCGACAGTCCTATATTCTGTTGCCTCAGTGGTGTAAATTGTTTCATTGTGTCAAGAAATTCTGGCTCGAGTATCTTGTCATGAAGCTCAAGTATGTCGAGTTTCTTACGAGCGCTTGCCTTTTGGCGAACGAGTCGTCGTTTTACCGCACGACGTTGTTTACGCATCGTCGACGCGAACTCGGAACTCGGTTGCTTCGTTTTGACGAGATATTCACCCCGGAGTATGTATAAAAATATTTTGGCGTTCTACCAGGCAGTCACACCATTGAATTATAATGGCGTTCTATATCTAATATAGGAACTAGACAGAGACAAAAAAAAACGAAAGGAACGAATGTTTTGATGTTTTTTATTAAAGTCGATGCGTTTATATTTAAGCTAATGAAAATACAGGGAATGGTAGTTTCTCTTACAATTAGTTCACGATGTCTCTCACGCCTGTATCCTAGAGAATCTCAACTGCAAATGAGTGGTTTAGCGATCTTTTAAACGAAAGAAGGGTCGAATGTTTTGTGATATATCAAACGACCATTAAAACGAATATCATCGATTAAAAGTATTCTAAAATATTTTGAATTACATTCGTGACAATTTTCAAGTTAATTATTTCTTTATTTTAATATTATTTGCAGTACGTATTTCACACGAATTTTATAATAAAATTATTTTTTATAAAATAAAATCCCTTTTGGATATTTAATAGTATATACACACGTTTGGTATTTAATGATATTTTCAAAACTATAATTGTTATATATTCAAACGAAATTGAATTTATATAAATATATTAAGTACATTTTTATTAAAATTTATTTTAATATTCTTATTATATACTATTACAGTATATTAAACAAATAATTAAATTTAATCAGTTTACTACGAAATTTTTACTTTCGATATATTGATCAGACCACATTTATACTTTTTGAAATAATGAGTATTTCATTTTTTATGGCTACATCGTCTATGAATATTCAAACAATAGTGAACATGCGTAAAATATTTCCACACAAGCATAAACTTTGAAATAACAAAATTACGAAAATGAAAAATTAGATTCAAATAGTCGTTAAGCCATTTTATACTACCTTAACTGAGCAGAGTAAAACGTTACATTATTGTAGTACTAATTACTTTGAAACATAGGTTAACGAACCAAACCACAAAAGGGAAAAGATGAGGATAAAAATTTCGCGAATCACCCGAGATAAGTTAATCAGGAAGTGAAACGACGCGCGTGACGCGTAACTCGATTATGCGAGTTTGTGCCGCCAGAGGACACGCAAGTTACTGTCCACAAGTATCGCCATGCCCTGTCGTCGTGCATCAAGAATTAGACTAATGGCCCAAGTATGGCGGCCACAACGATGAATTGTAATTAAGAGAGAAATTAACTTATCTATAGTAAAGACTCGGCAAGCTTGCGTGCTGATAACTGCATTAATGCACGACGGATTAATATCATAAATTACATGGGCATTCTCTCCTGCTGCAATATGCAAATTGATGTAATTAAGATCATTTTGTATTATTTTTATGCCAAAGCTTTTTAAAACCAAGTGATACTTCAGATTGAATGGAAATGGCAAAATGAAAATGTTGGAATGTACTCGGCGACATTTCCATTGGAAAAAACAGTGGCGTTCTTGTAATTTGTTTCGCAACTCCTGCAACGAACATAGCAATTATTCTGTTAAACGGTAGTATTTCAGTTTCGTTTATTTTGTTCGACTAAATAATTTGACTCGAATATGAAATTTAATTTCAACTATGAAAATGTATTGTGACTTTTGCTCAGAATTTCACTTTGAAATTAAATCGAATTTAAAACTAGCATATCGCAATATAAATTTCTTAATTTCATTCGGCCTCTAATCTTGCGAAAATATATGAATCAGTTAATTACATTATATTAAAACATGTAATATTAACCAACATATATACTTAATGTGCATAAAATATCACGCAATTGATAACAAAATCAATATTGAGTCATTTAATAATTTATTCGAAATTGTTAATAATCGTATGCATTTGACACGTAGTATATTAAGTGAAATTATAATTTAATATATAATATAAATTTGCATCAGTATCACGTGTGCATAACAATGCATTTGTAAGAGTTTGTGCGATAGAATATACGTTACATACACGCTGGTTTTGTCAAAAAATTATGTTATCAATTGTAAGTGGAGGACGAACATTTATACAACAAGCTAGAAATCATTTGTGATATATTGCGACTGTGAATTATATCTACACATCAAATACAGAAAATTGGCATGTCAAAAAGATGTCCGTGTTTTTAGCACACTTTATGACTATGATTATTTAAATAGCGCTACTGTCATGTTCAATTTTATCACGGTCTACATATTTAGTGTATACGAAAAACTAAAGTGTAACGATATATAATTCGAGATAATAGAAAGTTTATAGAAACATGCTCTTATATTAAATTGATTTTACGACAATTCTATCGTCGCTGGTGTAAAGAATATGAATATAACATTAGTGCATATGTCCAATTAATAGAAATATTATAAACGTGCCACATAAACTGCATTAAAATTTGTCCGTTGTATAATACTTTTTCCTGAATATAATTTTATATATTTTTATTATATTTGTTTCTGAGCGCAGCTACGAAATAAAGATTTTAATTAGATGGAATATGTCCGACAAAACATTCGCAGCTCAGTTTAAGCTATCACAAGATGATATGTTTCGAGCTTTACTTAAATTACGAAACTTTCATCCATTTTTAGATATTACACGTATAGTACATAGTTGTATTTTATGACTTTAACTTTAAAATGATATTAACCCATCACTTATAAATTACTTTTTAATCCAACTGTCTGAAGTCGCAGAAAAGAAAGGCGGTTCGTCCATTTAATAATTAATTTTCTTAAAAGCAAAAGTATAAAGAGAAACTCAATATTAACAAATAGCAACGATAAATTCAAAATTCCTCTATTGTCGAACATTTTGATTCAGGCAAATGCATTTCAAAACCGCGCGTGATTATTCTTCGCAAATCAGTAGTCAGCAGTCTATGCTGCGTGGAAAATCTCTAACGTGTGGCCGCCAAGGAATTGAAATAACTTATCTTTTCCGCTTAATTTCTTCTCCTATCTCCGTTTCATTGTTTCATTAACTTTTATTCTTTTATTTCTTCACTCGTTCAGTCATTAAGAAAGAATTTCTAACGATCGAACAAAAAGCAGAAAAAAGGGACAGGAGCCTCGAATGAAAAGACTTATTATCTGTTCCACGGAAAGAACCGCTGATCAGCGTACTTTAAGAACGGATCTGTTCTAATAAATATCTTGCTTAAAATACGTACTGACGAAACAAGTGTGTCACGTTATAGCAGCGGAATAGGACAAAAAATGGGTTCGTAAAATCTGAGAGACTCGAGAATCGACGAAGGAAAGACTTTTAGAAACTAGATAGAGACAGTGCATTGGTTGATTGGCGCGTGACTGGAATGCGATCGTGCTTCTCCTTCCGCTTGCAATGTCGCTGCTGGCGGTTCAACATACGCGTCACCGGAACCTCGGATTCAGAATCAAAGTGTGCTTTGCCGAAAGGAAGAAGACCAAACCGAACTCGACAAATCCGGAGAATGACGTTACCACGAGGGATTCGAGGCTCTGCGTTTCCGTAAACTCCGTCCTGTTAGCATAGTTTCCACTTGGCAACACGAATCAAACAATGATAAAAATAACTTCGCCGAAATTCTTTTGAATTACGAATTGTCTTATACTATAAATACATTTCTTGGTAGTTATGAAGAGGTTAAAAATATTACATATTAGTGTGTTATATACGTGCAGAGAACATTTTGTTGATTCAACCAATATTTTGTTAGAGTAGCAAAATATTTGGTATATTCAACCAAATTTTGATTAAATGAAAATTATTTTGGTTGAATCAACAAAACTCTCCTCTGCGTGTACTTGAATGTGATATTTTGAATATACTTGTTAAACTATATAGTATAAAATTTTAGTTTTTATTTACGTTTGGCATAAACGTACATATATAGACGAAACGAAATGATAATGAACATGTAAAATTGTAGTTAATATATGTGTAAATACTTGAAAAACTATAGATACATGAATTTTAAAATCTAATTTGAATGCTAGTTTTAATACAGTTTTTATAACGCTAAAATTAGCAGATTTTGCAATAATTTGTATATTAAAATATTTTTTAACCAAGCTAATTTTTGGAATTTATTGAAAGTATTTTTAAATAAGTGAATCTTCTCGTTTTTACAATAACCATATATTAGATGCAATCACATTTTGATACCATCGTTTATGATGAAAAGCAAATATCTTGATGGTTACTTTTTCAAAACATTATATTATATTCATAAAAATGCTATACTGAGAGAATTCAGCACTTTTTCATTCACAAAGTATCAAAATGTATAATATATTAGTCTAAAAGATCATCCCGTAAACTCTTGAAGTTAAAATTAGCGTATAAAATTAAATTGAAAAATCTTCTTTTAGTTAGGAGGATAAAAATTACCCTTTATTGAAGATTTCTTATATCATTTTAAAGAGAAAGATTTTAAAAGTATTGTTCACAAAGTTAAATTAAATTTCAATGATATTTACAGTAGTTGTTCGCATTTTAAACGTTCCAAATGTCAGTGTTCTGAACGTAATAATGCCCCCATCACGTTATACTATTTATAATTAATCTTTTATTATTATTATTTTAATTATTATCATCATTAATATTATATAAATTAGTATGAAATAGAAATAAATACATTTTACAATAGGATAATAAATACATATTTACATAAATAATAAATAATTTGACGTTATGTTCGTCATTAATTGCATTATTAATATTAAACATATAGATGTAACGTTGATTATCAAGTGAATTGAATTTATTTAATTATATAATTACTATTAAAGATTTGAAATATACAAATCTATTATCTATTAAATCTATTAACTATTATCTGCGCTTTGTAAATTTATTATTTTACTTTATGTTTATCTGGAATATTAAATTCACATATTCTAATAATATTAGAGATATTTATTTAATCAATACTAAATACGAGCTAAAAAGATGAAAATTACTTATTATAAAATTCTGAAAAGATACTGACATTACATATGCATAAAAATATAACGTATTCATATATAACGGAGTAAACAATTTCATAATGATTTATACAAAAATTGAATTATAAAACTATAAACAATTTTGAACAAACTAAAATAATTTATCTTTAAATAAATATTTAATATAATGTTGTTTCAGTAGCTCTAAATATTGTTAATGTGTTCTAATTTGTGTTGTATCTAACTTTTTGACTGTTACTATTTCGTAATATATAGCACGCAATCAAAGTCAGAAGCAATTTTTAAAATTTTCTATCGTTTATATTTTCAAGATTCAACTATAATAAAGGAGGAAAATTAATAATGTATATCTTAAAACAGTTTACACAGCAGAAACTACATAATTAATGTTGAAAGAAAGATAGACTGATTAATTAAACTCTTATCATCTATAAATTCATAATTTTTCATAAATTATTCCGGTTTGGAATAATTTAAATTAATATACATTTTCATGTATATTTTAATTATCTATTTTTATTTATTTATATATAATATAATCTTGAAATATTAAATAATATATAAGTGTTGATATTGTTTATCAATTTTACTTAACATGATTTGACTCAAAGTGTTTATACCAATCAATATATTTGATATTTGTATAATGGATAAATTTAATACAAATATTTTTATATTTCAATTGTGTTTAAATTCATTTTGTATAGTTTAGTAATTAGTTTATTTTGTTAGATTTAAAAATAGTTCATATGAATTGTTCAGTTCTCATGTATGAATTTCTAAAAATTACTTCAAGAATTTGATATAATAAAATGTTATCAATAACTTAATCTTATCATTTTGTTTACAAAATCAAAATACTAAATACAAGATAATTTGTGTCTAATGTCCATATAATCTTCGTTTGTAACTATTTTAGAATAGTGAAGAAATTATTACGATCCCGTAACCACTCATTAGTATCAAATCTGATTGTAGGAAGGCCTTCAATCCAAACTGATGCGATCTTTCGTTTTATCTAATCGCTATGGTTAAATCTGACCCAGTCCATTTAAATTTAATTCGATGTAATCAACATCTATGTGATTTAATTTAAATGAAATTATTTTGATTTCAATACATCTATCATTCAATTTTATAGTATTCAATAAGTTAAATTTTCATACGTTAATACTTAACTCGTGATAATTTTATATATTAATTATTAACACTTCAATATGTCAATTATTAATTTCATTTAACAAGTCACATTCATCAAGTGAATTAATAATAATCATACATTTAAAAAATCACTGTATTCTCGATATAACTTCTTGAAACGTTTGAATTCAGCACTTTTAATTGTGAAAAATACATTCATTACTAAGTAGTAGTAACAAAAAGAAAAAGAATAAGTGCACGAGTCACTTTCATTAACACCTAAGATGTTCCCGTCTTCTTTTTAATCCACTTTAATTTTAATTAGATTCATTCTTCAATAAATAGTTCCACAATTGGAAAGAATCAATGTATAACTTATTATTAAATATATTATTATGTTACGTTATTTTAAATTTATTTAACATAATACAATATATGTATAAGTTATCTTAAATGATATTATCATTCTTTCTGTAATCTAAGCTACTTGCAAAAAAATTTGAGCTGTTGTCAAAACCATGAAAGAACATAAATCTTCGTACCTGACAATTATAAAGAGAGACATTCTCAGGAAACAATGAAATGAAGATTTCTAGTTTGAAAGCTCGCTTTTTTCCGGTTTAATTCTTCGTCGCATTAAGACAACCACGCTAATGGTAGGCGCAAGAAAACCAGCGAATTTATATTTTTGTTTCTCATAATAGTGACTTAGCCTCAGCTCTCGAGATAATGCCGTCAGAATATATTTTTTTGGAATTGAAGAACGGCACTTTGGCTGGCGCCGAGTCGACGTACGAAACGCAGTCTTCTCGCTAAGACTTTATCTGCTCTTCCTTCAATTATTCAGCGGTTTGGATGTGTGAACGGACATATAATTTTAAGACGATTGTCGTTTTGCATGAGATTTATAACGCGACTTAAAAAATGTTTGAAAATTAATTTATAGAAGCATGGCAAATGAATGGAAATGAAATGATTGCGATTAAAATTAATATTGTATTTTAATGAATTTTCTATAAAAAGTACTTTTGTTTTATCTCTTTTTTCATAATTCTAAAATTCTTAACTATAGATGTTTATATATTTCAAATATTCAAATCTTATAAACAAACGTTATAAGATGTGTTAAGCAAGCAAGTTTGTAACAGTTTATTCCGCTTTTCTACAGACAATTGCATACGTTTGTGTAGGTATTGGTCGAGCATTTACATTTCAGCTAATTGCAGAACCCGCAATCGAATCGAAATTAGTTGGATAATTCTGATTCTGCGAAACATTTCAAATAGTACTCTGATCTCTACGTAAAATGAATCTTTGATTCAATACTCTTTTACTAACACTCGTATTGGTTTCTTAGCCGTGATTGTGGATTTGATTAGTAAATCGAATTTTACTGTAACTTTAATTCTATTTTAGTTTCAACATAAACTTAACATTGTCTAATATTACGTTTTCTAATTAGTTACACTTGATTAAACTTCTCAATGATAAATCAATGGTTCGTTAACAAATAATATTTTTAAGATATAAATATTTACGAAATATCAATATACAAAACTTAATTATTATTTTAACAAAATATTTTTAAAGAAAGCAAGATAAAAGAATTTTGAAATAAAATTGAAACAATATTAAATTAACACAAATTAATTTTCATGTTTATTGTCATATGTACGATTAGATTAGTAAAATGGTACTTGTAAACGAAATGTTTAACGTTGCGAAATATACCGCTGGCTATAACTGTCTTTAATTAAAATAGCAATTAGCAATGCTTGCTCACCGGATAAATGAAAAGGACAAAGCCACAATTTCTACTGAAAATGTTTAACAATAAATTCTTATATAAAAATAAATTTCTAATTTTCTTCAATTTTCATTAACAAAGAACAATAAACTTTCATGTATGGTTATTCTTACAACTAAATTATATGTTTACTTTTAATAGACTGCTGAAACAATAAGTATTATTAATTATTTATCAATTACGGTAAATGTTTTTATTTAAAATAAACTGATCTTAAACTTAAGTTCCATATTAATAATTTTATTAATTATAAATTATAATTCTAATATAATACTTTTAATTAATACTTTTAATTGTATGCATAACAAATAAAAATTAATGAAGTAAGTTATAATTAAATAATTTGTTGATAAGTAATCACCATGTTAATAAGAATATGTGTATAAGGATGACTAATAGCCGATCTATACTACTACGATTTCGAAAAACATGTTAGATGTCTAAATATATTTATAGTTCTTCAAGGTTTCATAAAAAACTAATATAATAAACAATTAAATCATAATGTTTTAACAATATTCAATGTATTTTATAAATAAAATAATGTAGGAATAACTTAAAACTGTATTTAAAACACTGTTTAAATCATACATATTTATCGAAAAATAAATTTAATTTTACTAATATAATTTTCATATGAATATATATTATTTAACAGATTAATAAAATAGTTATCTTCATTTTGTTTATACTTTTCGTATAAAGCTTTCTTATTTTTTTTAGTATATATCGCGTAACGTATCTTTTATCCTAATTTTATTTACTAATCCTCGCTTTTTTTCCGTAATCTTCTGTTCCGTCTTCTGAGTACGTACTTCTTATTTCATCTTTTTTTATTAATCCTATTAAACTAAATATATTAGAATTCCTGCGAATTAAATGAAACAGTTGAGAACAAATTTCTTCCGTTAACCTATTTATTCTATTTTATTTGAAAATTATTCAAATTTATATAAAAAATATAACAATATATATAATATTAAAAAATTAGGTTATTTATTGATATTATAGATTTATGAAATTGTTTTAATAACAACCTTAAATTAACGTATAAAATGTTTAATGTTAAACATTAATTAATATAATTTGATATAAATGAAAATTGTAGAAAAAAATCGAAGCCTACTGTTTTCATCATATTATTTCAATATATAATTAATATTTGTATCTTAAACATTTGTATTATCCATAGTCTTTGTTATTTCTTCATCATTTTATATTAATATATTAATCTTAATATCCAATTTACATAACGAATATACTGTACTTGTTTATTATTTTTTAATTATTTTCAGGATAATTTGTATCCATTTTTATTGAATCTTAAATATGTTACACAACTTTCTAAGATTTACATTAATAAGTAGATTTTTGACTTGTACCTTATACATTTAGACGTATCTTTTTTCTAGTGCAACTCTACCTTCATTTACTTTTATATTTGTCTATGGTTTTTCTTGTTCTAACATTAAGTCCTTTCTTTTTACCCCAATAACCTTTAAACACTTAATCCTTTTATTCTTCTACTTAACTCTCTTTTTCTCATTTACTCTCTTCAAGTTTCTTTAAAAAACAATAAATCTATAGAGTTTAAAATGAATAGAAGCATTTCAGATAAATACAAAAACACAATTAATCTTTCATGTTAAGCAAAAATTAATTAAATAACTTTGTTTTTTTATAAATAAACTAATAAGTGTAAAAATAAAGAAATGTACACTATCGTAAAAAAGTCTTTTATTATAATCAAATATGTATTATAAAGTTGCACTGTGATGCAGCTCTGACCAGTTTTCTAAAATAATGATTTCAAATACTAGATAGTTCAAACGGGTCACTTTTGTGGCTACCAAACAGTTCGACTGATGATCATCAGTCGCAATTGCAATCGATTTCATGATAGTGAATTATAGGTTCGTCGTTAGCACTCAAACAGAACTTGATTCATAATGTTAAATCTTGTTTAATAGGCTTAACTTAGTGTTATTAGTAACTGATATATATGTATATATATTATATAAAATTAAAATAAAACAAGCTGATAAACAAATAAAAATTTCTAAATTGATACATTTATCACCAATTACTAAAAACAGTTTTTTAATATTGACATTCATTTATAATCAACAAAATACACTAAATATAATAGATACCCATGGAATGCATTCGGGTTGTCCCTGTGGCGTTTTGTTTTAAATAAATTAAATAAATACTATCTTTCAATCAAACATACATTTAATTAACAAATTTATATTTACAAAATTATAGTTAGCTATAAAATAATTTCTATCATCATAATTACGATCATCATCATCGCCATAATTATCGCTGCTTAACATTCTAATCCAAGTATATACTAACTCTCATATAACATACAAACACTCACAATCCATCTATATAAGTTTCAGTTAATCATTGCAATTTAATAGTATTTCTTACTCTATCTCGTTTACTAAAATACATTTTATGAACTTACTTTCATAACAAAACAGTGACAATATTTTAAATGGCTCAAATGTCCATTCATATGGCAAATGTTATTATTGATAAAGCACCTATATTATATATGTGAAAAATGTATTATATATTTTAATATTTTTACTTTATAAGCTATTTTATTCCTATTTTAATTACTTAAGTTTCAGAGAGACGTATTTATATCCTAACATTAATAAACATTTAAAAATTACTATTTGTACAATAATGATTATGAATAAAAAATATATATTAAGTAACGACTACTTTAATCACTGGATGGATGATAAATTATGTTTTACACTATATTTAAAAATAAAAAACAAAAAAAAGTTAACTAAAAATATTTGCAAAAAAGTTTACTGCCGCAACAAGTCAATAAACTGTTCGATGTAGTCGCAGTATAAAAGAACTACAAATTCAAGAAGTTGGTGAAACCGAATTGAACAAAAGTTCTAGAAATATTGGTTTTGGTAGGTTTTTGGGTGAAATATCGACAATTGGGTGAGATATTGTACGGGAGACAATTCATTACAATTTTACAGGACATCATTGTCAAGGTCGATAATAAGATATTATGCAAAAATAATAGATGAAAAATATTTTAGACATCTCTTTCTTAGTTACAATTTCGTATCTTGTAAAATTGATTTGATAACATGGTGATAATATTTAGAAGACTCATTAATTAAAACATATTATTTAATATATAATTACTATACAATGATTATATTAAGTAAAATTGAAATTTACATTTGAATTGTAAATTGAAATTTAACTGGTTAAGAAATTAATTTAGGGGTTGTTATTTTCTTTAAATCTTCTCAATCGTGAGAAGAGCTCTTCAGCGAAACTATCTATTTCTAGATTACCAACTATCTAATGTCTATTTTGAATTTGCTGTTACATTCTAGAGATAGTCGACTACCCATTATTGCACTATACTCTAACTCATACGGATCTAAATTGGCTTAAAACTGGATTAAAATGGCGCAATGCACAAATTGCAAAAATATGTTATTTGTCCTTAACAATAGTTATTCTTGTTGTTTTAAATTTTAAATACTCTTCGACAATATTCTGATATGTCCCGCGTATTTCCGTTTAACGAATCACTAAATCTTATCTTGGCAAAGCCTTTAGAAGAAATGCTAGGAAATTCAAGAGTCCTTCTCTTTTGCGTTCGAGAAAAC
>JABFQC010003294.1:0-14377 GCA_022817085.1 Psilanteris sp. ZL-2020
CAATAATTTTATTTTTATAAATCTTAAAACTCAAATCTTTTAAACTTATTAATAAAATGCATATAATTCACAAGTTACAAATGTCCCTATTGAATAATTTATTTGTTACAAACATAATTTTAATCTAATAAAAGTATTTAATTATTAGACGCAATACTTGCATTGAATTTTATTACATTTATTAAACCGTCAATGCTTTTTACAGTTAGACAAAACAGTATTAATAAATGTAATCTTATTTATGTAACATATCATGTTTCCGTATATCTATATTTGATAGTCCAAATTAGGGAAATGATTATTTCGTATTCAATTATGCACAATACAAAGGAATAACAATATCTTTATAATATATAAAAGGTGTCTATTCAGGAGTCATAAATATTAAATGTTAGTTATTTATCCGGTAATAATAAAATATTTCCTTTTAAATAAATATATCCATTTCATCGAAATCTGCGCATGAAATATAAATTTATCAATGTTGTAAAATAATAGATATTATTTTCATCATTATTGTATAATGTATAAGAATATAACAAAATATTGTTTTCTTAAACTAATAATTAATATTTCTCCATATGAAGCAAAGTACTCGGTTTATTTAAAAAGTATGACGTAGTTAAGATGGCAGCACAGTGTTTGCCGTGGTAATCATACCTTCAGGATATTGATTATTGTAGGTGGAGGCTGTGTCGGTGTAAGAATCAATATTAACGTCCGCCGGTCCACGCCATTTTCAACCAGAATATTTGTTTCGATCAAACGCGACATAAACGTTTCAGGTTTCGAAAATATATTTGATTTGTGCCATTAAAGGACATCTTGTTGCCGCCATGAACAACTGAACTCGCGTAAAAGCGTACCGCGAGATCCGTCGTTAGGTGTCAGGGTGAAATTGAATTTGATTCGAGTGAAATCTTAGCGCAAACAGGACTCAAGTAAAATATCGCGGTGTTAATGACTTTGTGATTGCTCAAGGTCGTCGTTACCTTTCGTCGTGACAAATTCGAGACATGCAGTGGGTCCAGAATTTGGCATCGACGTTAAACTCTCATTGCGCGTGGTCGTATTAATTGAATAATCTAATCAGCCTCGGCGAGTGCTGAATCGTTTAAGGGATTTATGTCAAAAATTGTTGCGGCGCGGATCACATCATCTGACGTCATTTTGCGATACAATCGATAATCAAAGGTTTCGGCATTCGCCACGCAGTGGGTTACCCTTAAGGTGGTATTTGCGAGTGGTGACCGAAGAGTAACATTCACGAAGTAGGCAATTTGGCGGCATCTTCTATGCGGCAAGAATCGCAGTCCAGTTTAAAATTGTGGCCTCCGGGAGATCATCATCACGGAGCAGTCATGATCGAACAAGACATGGCTGGTGCGCAGGACACCATTTACCTGTGCAACTTTCGCGTGTCGGTTGACGGAGAGTGGCTTTGTTTAAAAGAGCTGCAGGATGTCGAATTTTCGATGCAAGATTCTATGCAACGATCACCGTCTCCTCCTTTGGCTCTTAGTGGTATACCACCTCTGCCTCACACAAACCATCCTGATTCATCTGACTATTCTGATATTCTTCCGTCAAGTCCACAGCACACGCCGCACGTCTCTAGCTTGTGTTTGTATTGTTTGCGTATGATAAGTCTTTTTTGTTTGTACTATTAATCAACAGTCAGAATTTATATATATGTATATATATATTTTAGTCTAACAGTAAATTAGTCAAATGGTGTCACTCTTTTGTATAAAAGTAATGTTACACGTTTTGATTGGCAATTATTGAACGATTTTTGAAATTTTATAGACAAATTTAATTAATTTAATGATTTCATTTGAATAATGTATAATTTAGAAATATTTTTAAACAATATTTAAATGGTAATATGACTGTTGCAAAATTTAAATATTTATTGTCATTAAGTTATAGTTGTTGATAACGAGTAAATTAACTTTTCAGAAATTGTCTACTTTTAGTGCATTGATTTTTCAGGAATCTTAATTGCAAATAATTATACAGTAAATAATATATAACTATTTTACAGTACAAACAATTAAACTTCTTATTAACAAAAAATGCTTTCCCAATTTCTTGATTTCAGTATTAAAGCAATTCAAATTTATACAATCGCACCAATTACATGGAGGAACAGTAATGAACAATTTACTATATATACTTAGAAAATTATATTGTACAATTGGAACAGTAACATATTGTGTATGCTGATTGGTTGAAACGAGTGAATTTAGTAAAATAATTGATTAAAATAGGGTACTAAATAAAATTTGTAAAGGGTATACAATGTTACAAGCTTCAGTTGCATTTAACATGGTACATATACCATGTTGAAATAATATATCAAATAAAAATATATTGAAATATATTCAATATGATTTTTAAAGTGTTCTATTTCAAAAGTAGGATATAGTTAAATATCTTAGACCTTTTTAATATTATTATAGAAGAAATTACTATATGACATTGTAAATAATTAAACAAGGTGCGATAAATTTTAAATATCATATAGTCATTATTTCAACAAAATAACAAAAAATTTAAAATATATTTGACTAAATTCCGCTTTTGGAATATTATATAGCAAATTGTTCAATATATGTTTTCTGTTTGTACACATTGCATAAATTTATATACAAAATTAAAAGTTCTACATTTTTTGTTGATAAACCTGTGCATTGTTTATATAGTTTTCAGCTTAATATGAAGTACATGCTTTTATAATTTGTCAAAAACAAAATGCAATAACTTCATTTTGCAGATGCAAAAGAAGTAGCTTTAACAAACTTGAAATAAAAATTTAAATTATTTATTTTTATTATATATATGAACTTAACAGCTTTGTAAGTGTGCTTACACATTTTATTATGCTTATTTCACGAAATAGTAAAATAATGTCTTAATATGTGATGTTAAATAAAATTTAAAAATAATACGCGGAGTACAAAAAGTAATAACTTTTATAAGAAATAAAAGATTGCACTATGATCAACAATCTATGTAATTTAAACTGTATTGTGTTAAAATATGAGAAATATTATGGATCCAAAATGTTTATGAAATATTTTGACATAATACAAATTAATATAAATGTATTTTCCAGCACATAAACAAATTATCATATTTCATATAGTGTATATCATAATTTTTTCGTCGTAAATTTACAATTAGTCGTTTTAAAATTTAACGATCATTGTAAATTGTAAGATATAAGGATACAATTTTGATGTGAAATTGAAAATTTAATCTAATTAAAGATATAATGAAAAATAGTAGGCGAATTAAATTTGACTGAAGATGAGACATATTATGTTCCTTTTGCAGCTCGGGATCCTGTCATAATTGAGAGAAGTAATCTTGTAAACATTTCTAAATTAATTGTAAAAGAATTAATAGAAACATCTCTTAAACATGGACGAATGCTCGACTCAGATCATATGCCTTTGCAACATTTTTTCATAGTTTTAGAGCACGTACTCAGACACGGATTACGGCCAAAAAAGGTAAACCCGTTTTAATGTTATAAAACAAATTTTAACAGATTTAAAGAAAAGACATTTTTGTTAATAAAATTATTGTTTACATTGTAGGGTTTACTTGGCCCTAAAAAGGAATTATGGGATATCCTGCAGCTTGTTGAAAAGTATTGCCCTGATGCACAAGATATGACGTCAAGTATTAGAGATTTACCCACTGTTAGGTATATAAAAAAATTAAACTCTAGATAATAAAACATGTCCTTTTTTGTAAACAAAAGTGACATTTTACTGATATTTTAAATGTTACATTCTATCTATTTATAAAAGTAAATAAGTTCTAAATATTCGAATACGTTAATTTATGTAACATTTATACCACATGACTTTTATAAAGTATATTATATTTGCGATTTTTATAATCCAACATAGCTACATAACTTCAGTACATTGTACAAACATATTTTAACATTAAATAATGATCATAATTTTAACATTATAATAATGAAAGTTTGTAGTTATTATATTAAAATATTTTAATAATAAAAATAAATATTTTAGGACTGTAATGGGTAGAGCTCGTGCTTGGCTCCGAATGGCCTTAATGCAAAAAAAATTAGCGGATTATTTGAAAGTACTAATAGATCATAAAGAAGATTTATTGTCAGAATACTTTGAACCTGATGCACTTATGATGAGTGATGAGGCTATAGTTGTAATGGGCTTGTTAGTAGGATTGAATGTTATTGACTGCAATTTTTGTGTAAAGGTTAGTTTATGGTTTAAAAAATACAGTGTGATTTGTTCCAGAAACAAACAATGCGGATATTTATTTTAGAATCTGTACTTTTTATATTTTTTTTTGGTTTAACAAAAAATGTATTCAATGTAACAGTTAAAAGATAATTTATTGATTCGATATTTTAATGCATTGTTTATTGGTTGAAGTATATCGTAATAGAATTTAAGAAGTAATCAATAATCATTATTTTAAAAGGAAGAAGATCTCGATTGTCAGCAAGGTGTGATAGATTTCTCTCTGTACCTTCGAAACAGTAACCATATTCCTGGCGAATCACCAGACGATGAACACGAGAATGATAATATGACTACAGTATTAGACCAAAAGAATTATATCGAGGAATTGAATCGTCATTTAAAGTAATTTTAACTTCTTTCCGTAAATGTATATTTTATACTTCCCATAAAATGATAGTAATAATATTATTATTAAATTGTCTAATGTGCCAAGATGATAATTGGTTTCTAACTACATTCAATAATAAATTATTTTTGCAGTGCCACCGTTACAAATCTTCAGGCAAAAGTAGAATCTCTTACCACTACAAACGCTTTAATGAAAGAAGATCTTAGTATTGCAAGAAATAATATTCTTTCTTTGCACTATGAAAACCAACAGCTTAAAAAAGAACTTGGAATTGAAGTTAAAGATTTTAACGAGGTACAGCAATATTGGTAGTCTGCATAATTATGTAGCATTCAAACATAATAAATTTAGCAAAATAACAACTACTTATCGTCTGAATAATGCAAAATTATTATTGATAAAGAATATACATTAATAAAATCAATAATAATTCTGAACAGTGCGAAATAAGGAAATAAGTTGAATTATCATATTTTACAGAATGGAAAACCGCCATTGAAAATTACAGAAACAACGACAGAAATGGAGGAGCTTAGAAGTAGATTGGAATTGGAGAAAAAACACAAACAAGATGCAGAAAAAGAACTTCAGTTGCAGGTTTACTATTAAATTATGAATAATTATGAATAATTCTATGGATATAACCATTTACATTTTTTATTTTATAAGCATTGGTTTTATTATTTTAGATAAGTATGAGATCTGAAATGGAGGTTGCGATGAAACTCTTAGAAAAGGACATTCACGAAAAACAAGATACAATAGTATCATTGAGGCGACAACTTGATGATATTAAAAAAATCAATCTAGAGATGTACAAAAAGTTACAGGTGATTTTAAATTTTAATTAACCAAACAACTCAATAGGAACGATTCATAAATATGTGATCGTTGTATATGTATGATATAATATATTAACAAATATTTAGAGTTTTTTCTAATTATGCAGAAACGTTGCGAGTATCGTTTATTATTATTGTTATTTAATTGTAATTTTTTTCTACACTAACAATGGATCTATATATTTATTATTTTAATTATCGGTTCATATAAAACTTTAATTATCAATTATAAAGCATACGCAAATGAACTAATATAATAATACAGAATAAATAATAATAATGCATATTTTATTTGTTATAAGAAATAAGATTAATTAACAATACACTACGGTTTTATTAAATTGTGTAATATGTGAAATTTTCCAATTTTTAACAGGAAGCAGATATATTTAAAAATGACAAATTCAGCAGCTATTATAAATATTTATTTCATTTCCAGATTTATTGTTATAGATTTATTGAAATATTTATTAAACTTCTTATTTGATCGAAGTTTTTTTTATACTCCTTATAGGAATGTGAATATGAATTAACACAGAAGGGTGAAATGGTGAGTCGTCTTCACGCAAAAACTAATCAAATCGGAAAACTTCTCAACAACCTAGAAAAATATAATTATTTAATAAAAGACGGAGAAAGTGGTCGCAGTCCAACAACACCGAGTAACATTTCAAAATCGATTTTGAGTCATAAAACGAGTCCCGCCGCATCTAAAGAATCTTCTCCCATCGAGAAGACTTCTAAAACTTTGATTGAAAAAAATGCAGATAATGAACACGAACAAAACAAGGATAAAGATCAACATGTTGAATAAAAAAAGACCGGTTATAATATATATCATGCTAAATCGTTTATAGTTTAAATTCTCGAAATATCCAATGAGTAATTATAGAGATTACTGAGATCTTCATCCTTTTTATATTACTCTATCTGTCAATAATATAAGGAATATTTGACTGAAATAGTTTTTACATTACATTACAAATATATAATCTCATGGGATAATTGTTTTTTATAATTACGATTTCTTGTATTAAATATATGTACGTAATATATATTACATGAATTATTATTAAAAATGATATGTTCACAAACTAATTGAGATTATACTATTCCAGTCAAATTTGAGTCAAAGGCATTTATATCAATAAGAAATTATTTAAATATATAAATTTCAAATATTTAATTGTTTTCAAAAGCTTCATTGAAATTGTTAGATTAATAAAACAATATTATTTATTAAATTTATTCAATATATTGTCAAATAGCACAATTAAAACTGTGTTATCAATTATGACTGACATCTCGAAATATGTTATACATAAAAATATTGGTTTATTAATTAATTAAATATTAATCAATTTAATTAATTAATTTAGTTGTTTCTTTTCAATTCAAATTATTGTTAAAGAAACAGACGATTCTATAAAATATGTTGCAATATTTTTTTTTATACAAAAGTGCCTATTTGTATTTCTTATGTTGTCATTTATTTGCAACCAGAAGACAATAATAAAAGAAAATGAAAATATGTGTGATGAATAATGTTTTATTTCATAATATAAAACATTATCTCTTACGTAATTATTTAAAAAAAACAATTTTTATGCTTTTATTTTGATAATATTTGAGAAATAGCTGCGCAAGTTATTGATATTTAATGTGTATTATGAACAAATATTTTAATCCAATGTAAGCAGTTCATTGAAATAGACTTTTTTCGATTTCTTACACACATATGCATGTAAATGATTTTTCTAAAGATAAATATACTATTATTTATGTTATTTATTTATTTCTGACGAATGAAATTAAGTGATTTATTTTGTTATTTGATAAATTCGTTTGTAAGAGATGTTAAAGGTGTATTCATATATGCACAACGTCATAAAAACGTGCCTGTATTATATATTATATATTTATTTTGTAGATAATTCATATATATAATTATATGTATAAAATTTGATGTACAAAACTTATTCATACCCAAATGCAGATTATTAGTCTTTTTTTAATAAATCATATTTATTAAAAAACATATGATTACATTTTAGTTTTCAATAATTTATTGTTTATTTTAGGAGTGCGAGAGTTCTCTTAAACATAAGACAGAACTGATTGAAAAGCTGGAGGTTAAAACAGCATCCATGACTGATACAATCCAGAATATGGATAAAAAGTATGTCATTAACATACTTTATATAGTCGTGAATAATTTACAAGTTCCTAGTCAAATTAACAAGTAGCTGTTTTTCTTTCTTGATTTTATTATTGAGTCTATTCTGTAATTGTATAAGTTAATTAACAGAGTTAAAATCGGAAAAACTAATAAAACTTTATAAGCTAGTATATCAGCCGAACGTTGACAAAATATACTTATATTATTCGAAAGATTTCGCGAACTTATTTATTGTTACTAACACAGCAATTCATATAAAATATCATTAAAATGAATGAATGCAAAGTGTGTATATATTCATATATATATATATATATATATATATATATCTTAAATCATTAATATTAATACAATTACGTATTTTGCAGTAAAGATGCAAACATTTTGGTTTTAGTGGACATCACTATTCGTAATTTTTATTACGGTTTAACTAATAGTTTTTAAACATTTGAAGAACTGATTTTATTGTAATTGAATCATTTGAGCTTTTTTTAAGTGTACTTAAATTTTTTGTTGATAAATGAACAAAAAAACAATATTTTGTAGCTAACTCTTTGTATGGTATGTTCAAATTTAATATTTTGTTATAATTACTAACCACCTGTATAAATACTACAAAAAGTATTGTGTATATAATCATTCAATTTGCAATAAATGGTTGATGAAGTGTGGCCTATTTATAAGATCTGAACAACAATTATGGATTACCCACAGACGATAAATGTTAAATCATTGTTCGTCACACCAAATTTATCCAGATAGCTTCGGTTGAGTTTAAAAATTCGTGAATTATATAGCTATTATTGATTTGTTAATTATTGGTGAATTTAGCTTTATGTTTTATAGTCATGGTTACTACCAAAGATTCAACACTTATATAGACGTTCTGAAAAATGATCATTAATTGCTTGTACAATATTGTAATTCAATAAATTAATTATATTACAGCAGTTGTCCTTGATTCCCTTCAAATATATTCAATATGTATATCTTTATTTTATTTATACTTTATGTATGTTATGTAGCTTTATTATTACTTTGTTATATTTTTTAACAATATAAGCTGACATAGATACTTATAATTTATAATTTGTTCCATAAAATTATTACAGAATATATATATCATTAAATAATTCCATTGTATAATTAAATAAATTATATAGTTGTTTTTTTGGATAAATTCAATGTATTATTTTAAATTATCTTTTTAATTTATAAATATATAACTGTTATTTAAGGTAAGTTGCACAGAGAGAAATCAATATTATAATCATTATAAATTATTAATAATATAAATATTTTATATATTAGAAATATATTTTTTTTCCTCAAAATAGTCTTATTAAAAATTTCATTATAGATTAAAGAGATAAGTATCATTAAGAATTGAATATATTGATTAATAAAACAATTGTAATAATATATATATTAATTATTATCTTCTATTGTAATAAATAAACTATAACAATAAATATATTTTTAAAATAAATAATATTAAAAACATAAAAGATACGTTTTTAATAGAAATAAATGCACACAAAAAAATAATGTCATTGAGTAAACATTTTAGTTTAATCAAACAAATGTTTGTATTATATTATGAAAAGTAATCTACAATTAATATGTAGATCATGTTAAACACATTGATTAGTAATTAATAATTATTATTTAAAAATAAATAATATTTAATTTTCATTTTTCAATATAATTATGACATTGATAATTTAATTGAATATGTGCATAAAAACGACTTCTTTATTGTATTATATTTTTATTTTATTACATTTATATAAGTTAGAATACATCTGTTAGTAGCTTTATAATGTTATACAATTTATTGATAAGAGTGTAATGTTTATAAATATTTATTGGTTGTAAATTTACCAATTTCAGTTGCTCGCAAGATGTGTTAAATATTTGTTACACTGGTAGAAATAATAATGATGAAAAATTACTATATCTATATCATTAATTAGGAACCATAAGAGAAAAAAAAATATAATATTTACTATTTTTAAAAGTAATATATTATGAGAAAATAGTATTTTTTATGTAGAAAACTTACTTTATACTTTTAAAAATGGTAAATATTATTCTTTTTGTCTTATAATTCGAAAGTAAGGATATATAAATAGTAATTTTTCGTCATTTATTTCTCTCGGTGTATTTTAAATTTGTTATATTAGGGAAAAATGTATTCATTTTAACGAAAGATGTTTTAACATTTATAATCTTACTTAATAACCTTATAATTTTATAATTAACATTATCTCTACTTATTTGATAAAATACAA
This sequence comes from Psilanteris sp. ZL-2020, assembly GCA_022817085.1. NCBI lineage: Eukaryota > Metazoa > Arthropoda > Insecta > Hymenoptera > Scelionidae > Psilanteris > Psilanteris sp. ZL-2020. The sequence goes on from JABFQC010003294.1 coordinate 9,978, forward strand.
ATGTTGTTATTATTTAAATTATATTAATATGTATTTTTGAATACGAATTTTAATGTGGGATTCAGTTTTATCTAGAATGTAGTATGTTAAATTATAAATGTATAAGTGGACACGTCAGAAATAATTGATCTGATATTAAAAAATTCAGTTCTTCAAATTAATGGTCATTATAAATTTAATTTAAAATGCAGCAGAATTTAATTGATTGACATACAATGAATTAAAACATAAGATATGTCATTTGTAGACATATTTCTGTAATTATACGTAAAAATAAAACTTATAATAATTATGTACTCGAATTCGATATTAATAATATTCATTGTCTTTATAATTAAAAAAGTTATTTCACTCATATCATTAATTATCATACGCGATATCCACTAAAATTCATACTATTGATTCCGATTTTAAAATAATTCCTTACAATCTTTTATTAATGACTTTTTTTAATTCAAACAGATACAAACAATTAGAACAGTTAAAATCTGGAATAGAGGAGAAAATATTATTTTTGGATGCTAGTGCAACCTCAAAAGATGCTTGTGTAAAAGTTGCCCAAAAAGATCTGAAGGTAGAACGCGAATGGAGGATTTCTTTACAGGAAGTAGCGATATTAAAAACTGAGAAAATTTCACAATTACAACAAGAGCTTGAACAACTGAAGCAAATATCAGAGGTACGTGTTACACTCAGAAAAATAATATAGTATGTTTAACTAAATTTTTTGGTTAACATGTTTTAGAATAATCAACCAATTTTTTAGTTAAATTGGCCATATTCTGAAAATATTACGTGTATTTTTTGAGGTTAAATTTGTTAAAAATAACCATATTGTATGGTTAAGTTAAACCAATATTTGTTTAAATTAACTATATTCTGTTTTTAACGAATTATTTGGTTCATTCAACTAAATATAGGTATGAACGTATATTATCCATATAATATGATTGAATTTACCAAAATATGATCAATTCAACTAAACATTTTTCTGAGTGTATGATTGAGTAAATATTATTTTATTATTTAACTCAAATAAAATCATTTTTATAAAAATATATTTTTAATTGTTACCTGTGGTAATTATTTTTAATTTGATGTTGTTTTATTAATTAATTTGAAAAAGATGAAATCACCTATTATACGATAAGTTGAAAAGTTAGTAATGCAAAATATTATTGTCTAATAAATTATCAATTCATGTGGAATGTAAAATACAAAATTTCTTTAGAATTCAACATAAAGGTCCAAGTAGAGTTACATATTTTTAAAATTCATAAATAATACAGAACAATGATGAAACTTCTTACTTAGAACATCTGTCGATATCTAAAATCCATATATTATGCCCTTTCTCAAAACAGTTCGTTGAACGGTTTGATGAAAATTTAAAGTATTTTCTAACCAATAAAATTGTCGAAATATAATACAACTATACACTGAGAGAAATATCTAAACCGTTTCGTTAAGTATCTAAGATTGTTAAATCGAATTTGCACATTGTAGTTGGATTGAAATACAATCATATTCAATGCAAAAACCTGGATTGAGAGATTGTAAAACGAATGTCACATTAAATGAGATTTAACATAACCTACCATTTTTACAATTTTGACTGTTAAATTGAATATCTGTTTATTCAAATCGTCTATCTGTAGTTTAACAATCTAATTTGAATACCTAGATTGTGAATTTAATAATCTTTTCTCTCAGCGTACCCTTAAAGTAGTCTATCCAACTTTTATACATTTACATATGTACTGTACTACGTTCATAGAAAAATGAAAATATTATAAATATTAGTACAATATAATTATAATTTCGCTGGAAATAAGATTATATTAATATATATATTATGAATATCTTAATTTGTAGAAATACAACATTTGTACTATTAATTAAATAATTAATTTATTTATTTCATATCATATATAGTAATTAACATTTATTATTATTATTATATTAGTAATTTTATAAATACTCAATATAATTTGTTTAAACCAAACGTTTAAAGTTAAAAATTAAAGATAAACTATTTCGTATTATGAATACTGAATGTTGTCTTCCGGCAATTAACTATGAACCATATCGTTTAGAAGATAATTTTGATAATGTTTATTCTATGCAATCATAGTTGTTGTCAGACAAGTAACGACTATTGCAAGATTAATAGATATTTTTATTAATAAGTTAAACAATTTCAAAGTTATAGTTATTCACCAACGATTTCGTATAAGATAATATATGATGTTTATAAAAGTAAATAACTAGTATAACAGAAATTATGGCAACCAAGGGTTGGTTTTTTTTATTATCAGTATTACTAATTAAACGGATATAAGATATATATAGTTATTTCTGGAATTGAAAATATTAATAAACGAAATAATGAAATGAATAATACATAGATTTTTCAATTTCCATATTATATTTTTAAGTTATTTAGGATTTGTAAAGTTACGAGAAATTATGGAAGAAAATTTATTCCGAATCTGTATTGCCGAAAACTCATCAACCTTTATTAATTTATTGCAATAATATTTTCAATATTCGAATATAAACCCATCGATCTTTACCGTCTTTTCTGGGACACCGATCTGTGAGAATATATAGTATCAGTCCAAACAATACGCTCAGCAGTTAATTAGAAAGAAGGGGTAATTATTATTTTATATCTTTCTACATCTGTAGTCTTAAACTAGGATACATTACAAAGTATATTTTATCCACTCTTTGACGTATATATCGAAATTACAATTATCCAAAAATTTAGCAGATCGGAAATCATGCCATCCTATCTTGTTAAACAAAAATATTAATGAGTATTTCAAAAATTTCTGTCCGACATGTGAGAGAAATTACGTATGTGATTCTTGCTAGATTTATGAAAAAGGAGTTGGAGATATGAAAACAGAGAAGATAGGTATTTTATTTCACTGTTAAAATTCTACACGGAATTCCACAACATTCGAGAGTTTTTATATGTATGTAGTGGGGAGGGATATGGAGGTAAAACTTTGTTTATTAAAACAGCAATTATTTGAAAATTTAGTAAAATTTAAATTTTGTTAAGAATAATCATTAAATAAAGATAATTATTTTTTGATGTGTCTGTCAAATTGGTCGAAAATTTCACCTTTATATAATTGAAATATTATAATAATATATTCCGTTGAGAATAGTTGTAACTGAGGTTAATACTTAAATGTAATATACTGTAAATGTAAATATAAGTTATACATTTATACTTTCATACAATTTTAATTTTATTTTTGTGGAAAATAAAGCTAAAAAGAATATGTATATACGCATATGTAAATATTAGTTTAAACTAATAATATAATTCTAACAAATATTACGTATCAAATACTAATATATATATAAGAGTTTTTACTTAATTCGATGTAAAGAAAAGTCTTAATTTTTTCGCAAAAGTTTTCGATATTTGATCTTCTGTATAGTATAATACAAGGTGCTTAACCGACCAAAGCTGAGAAAAGACGAGATCGCGACACTTGAATGACTCCCTGCGGAAATCACACCCGCACAACTCTCCATGCGCGACAGTTCTGTAGCTGTCTCTGCGATTTCACTGGACTATTTTGGTTGCCTTCCAAATCCTCAGATTATTTTCCTTTTCTAGATAAATGTGCACTTCTGAGATAAGTTGCTACAAATAGAGTTTTGCCATAAGATCATTTTATCATTGTGTTACTATTTCTCAAACAAACTTGTACTATTAAGAATAATTAGTTTCCATAACTTGAAACTGATATTTCTAATGGGATAACGAAGGCGTTCAAATATTAACTTTTTTTGCGTAAATATTTTCTTTCATATTCATTTCGGTAAAATTAATAGGACCTGAATTAATGCTTTAATTCTACATTGCTTTGATTTCGTATTCATATTCCAAAAGTATTGATAAATTTTAAATTTTCTTTTTTATGTAATTTAGTTGAATTTCTTTTGAAATTTAATAAAAAGATTTTTTAATATTATGCTTTACAAAAAGTTGTATTTATTCGAAAAATGTAACATATTTATAATAAGTACATTAACAATAGATATGCTAATGAAGCACTATATCATGTTTACGCGTCATAATAATTTCAAAGAACAATGTTACAACAACTTAATAATAATAAGAAATAAGAATACTTCGGAACTTAAATAATTTGTAAAATAATAAATCTTCAAATTAATCGGTTGTATTATACGGAAATTCTCAAATAATATTTAAGAAATGTTCTTTTCTTTAATAATCATGCAAACACGGAAAAAAATTGACTAGTACAGATAAAAGTTTTTCTAAAATAGATAAATTGTTTAGCTGGTATTAGAACAAATAAATGATTTGACTGAAATAGTCAAACATATTTATGTATTATTATTGACTT
>JABFQC010003295.1:0-14376 GCA_022817085.1 Psilanteris sp. ZL-2020
TGAGTCTGTATGTTGTTGGGCTGACGATATGTCTATTTTAGTCGTTTCATACTAATATCATGTTTTAAGATTTCTATTTATTGAATTTTATAAGATTTTTTTTTGTCGTAGATTGTTGGTGTATATTTTTGTTTTATTATTTGTTATTTTTGTTGAAAATTTTGTTAATATATAATATATAACTTGTCTCACGTGTAGTTAAATTTCGAATAAATTGGCTAAAGGGGGTAGAGAGTTTGTTTCGCCCCCAACCCCACCTTTAAAAAATCAGCCAAACCCAAAATACGAGGTCCTAGGTGGCCTTAGTACTTTATTTTTTGAGACTATCCCCGAAACTTCCATTAAATCAAATTCGGGGTTGTCCCCGAAACTACCAGTTTGAAAATATTTACATTGTATGAATACAAAACAAAATGGCCTACTGTCCCAGAATCTTCCGTTAACCAACGTTTACGAATGTAATAAATGATTTTTAAATAAACTAAATTTAAAATTATTACAAAAAAAGTCTGTCAAATTTGGTCGTTAATTCCAATTTATGAAAATAATTTCACTAATACAGACGTTAAGTTTTACATACAAATTTATAGAAATTGCTTATTTGTAATTTTATGCCGGACCTTAAATCTGCTGGAACGCATTGGCCATTTCGGGTACTTTTTCAGTCTTTTTACAACGTTGCTTTATTTATGCAAATTCAAAACAACTATATATATATATATATATAATACTGTTTACCATCGCTTAACTCCACTATCACATCTGAATCATTATTAATTCTGTCAAGTAATTATACATATATGATTCGGTCTGCATCAAACCATTAATATATATCACGTGAACAACCCATAAAACGATCATTCAATTATGTCGTGGTTTTATGGTGCCAAATTCATTTCAATTAAAATATGTCTCTTTACTTGAGAAGAAATGTAATGTTCTGTAAACGTAAAGTAAAACCGTGGAAAAATTCGTAGCACGTTTATACAGTGCAACAATTCAGTTGGAGGGTTAAACAAGCGAATCTATGACTTTGCATTGTGATTCTCCGGTAGCTCGCATGATTATTAATCCTCGCGTTTGACCTGCACGTGTATATACATATAAATACAGACTACTGCACACGCGTGGGTGTATATAACTCGCACACTTACGTACATTGTGTGCCATTTGTGTACGATGCCTATCCTGCAGAGCGCGCTATTATATGATTCAGGAACAGCCTTAGATATCAGACTTACCCGTACCAATGGATATTGGTTACACATATACATATGTGTATTCACAAACGTATAATACATATATGCATTATATAATATATTTTCAGGAAGCTTAACAACAGGGGTGTCACTGCTTCCATTTGTTAGAATATACGAGAGAGTGTACGGTATATTCGACCAATTTTTATGAAAAAATATTCCGCCGGAATATATTTGCGACGCCGTTTCGAAGGAATCAATTTAAGAACATTTTGAAAAACATTTTTAAGACGATATATATATATGTATATATATTGTGATTAGATTTTAAAAGAACCCGCTGATAGTAAAGAAGTTAATATGTTGATGGATGTCTGCGCTAAAAAAAAGTTTAATTCCATTTTAAAAGCATTTAAAAGTTCTCGTGATCTTCACTTTAAAATTAAAAAATTTTATCTGCAGCTTTATAAGGTTTATTAGATTCAGTTTGGTACGCTTTGCGATTTAAGTATTTAAATTAATAATCAACGCTTATTAAATCATCTAGTTTTTTATAAGTGAAGATTCACGGCAGTTCGCAAAATGTTTCAGCAAATTTGAAAAAATGGAAAAATATGTATAGTAATTGGCGATTTAATTTGATGCAGCGGGGGATATTTAAAATTTATATAAAGCTCTCTCTTCTTGGGCGCACTTATAGCAACCATGGCAAATGCGCTGTCAACTTTAGTTCAAACTATTAGTCCAAAGGACCTTGCCTTTCTGACCGCCGTAATTGGCTGTGGCTTGTGGCAAAGAAACGCACAGTGTAAGAAACTAAACGTAAATTTGTAATGTAACTAATACCAAAGGACCATGATTACGTTATGTAACTGCTTTTCAGACGCCGAAGATTATTAAGCGAATTGCGTTATCAACTTTCGTGCTTGCAATTCGATAAAAGAAACCTATAAAAAATGATTTTTAATTAAGCTTACGTTTTTTCAGTCTACGTTTAATTATTTTGAAAAAGCGCGAGATTTGTAGATATATATGAAATGTATAAAAACAAAACAATTTGATTTTTCTATTATACCGCGTCGCTCTAGTTATATTTGATCCTGAAAAATTTGGTGATTTGGAACTTTTGTAATTGTATATAAAAAAAATGAATTCTTCTTGTCGAGATATATTCGATATATATAATTACATCAAACTCAACCATATCGGCCTTGAATCTAAGAGGAATTTAAAAAGTTTTTATCTTATTTAAAGAATTTAAACAAATTATCTTTATAAGGCGTCCAGCAAAATCAAATTCTGGTTTTCGGTTTTAAAATTGCAGGCATTCGTGTGCAGATGTATTAGTGCACATTCACGTATGCATACATACAAACCTATGCAATCGATAGCATGTCGTTTCTGCGGTGCATAACTTCCGCTCGTTTCGAATGCAGTGGTTTGTCGATAACTGTTTCCAAAATGGCACGGGATTGCTTTGGATTAGAACAAAACCTCGATTCAATCGAAGGTAGAATATAATAATTGGACTCGCTAATTAGGTCGTTGAGACAAGGTGGGATCCGGTCATTGAGCTACGCAGTGTCTAATTATCGTCCTTGGAACCGGAAAGCCTCCGTTATTGTACTCCCCTTCATTCAAATCTGACGGGATTCCGTCTCATAGATCACTTTTTGTTTAGCAGTTTCTTGAAGGTCCGGTTGGGCGTGTGCCAGGATTATGCCGGTTTCAATTTCAATTTAACTCTTTGGTCTTGTTCTGACTCAGTTTAATGATTTTTAGAATGATTATTATTTGTTATGCTATTATTTTATATTAAGACTTATACATAAATACATCATGTCATAGTTAAATTGGCGGAAACTGTATTTATTAGAATTACATTTTTATATTTTTAAAAGTAACTTTTATTTAATGCAATTAATAAAAGATTTACAATTCTATAATTCGTGTCAAACAGAGCATAGTAAAATAATCCACATATAGATATACTACGAGGTAAAAAGAGAGATTTTCAAAAAAATTATCAAAAAGTATTTCAAAAAAATTTATAAACAGATATTTATTTTTATCTAAAGATCCTAAACGTTTTAAAAATATTGCGTTATATTGTGTGGGTTCGCTGTAGTATTAAACAATTTTATAAGTGAAATTTGTGACGTTTTGAATTTATAAAATTTACATTTTGAATTATTCACATTACATCGACTACAGACTGCAAAAATAAGTATCATAAAATTGTCTTAATATAAGACACTAATTGTTTAATAACATGCACAAGTTTCGTTTATTACTAAGACAGCTGATGCTTTTAATTAAGATATTTGTGTTTTAAACTATAAGACTAATATTTTTGCGGTGCGTATATTTGCATTTCTGAAATATTAAGAACTTATTGTTATGGGGATAAATATAAATTGAAATTGCATATTTTTAATGTACATTTTTTATGACAGAAATGTCTTTATAAGTATAAGGTTCATACAAAAATTAAAAACGGCGTGAAAATAATATCATAAATTAGTAATTTAAAATTTTCCTGGTTTTCAAGTTCAGTTGTTCGAAATGTTTCAGCTAAGTGTGTTGCAACTTGGTCAAATTATTCGGTTGGTAAAATCGGATGAATTCATGTGCAATATCAACCGACAACTTCCCCGTAATGTCCGTTTTTTAAACATTATATCTATTTTATATTATTGCAATGGAGCGATTTTTGTTAATAATTTAATATTATTTAATAATATTTTGTTAATTCAATCTAACATATATACCATTTAATGAAAGAATAATTGAAGACGTATTTTGTCTCTAAAAATTTCTAATAAAAATTACCTTATATATACTTAAAATAATAAGCTTACAAATTTGACCAAAGTAGATAATAAAAGTAGGAAATATAGGCATAAATGTAAATAATATGACAATAAATTATGGTCATAAAATTCTAAAAAATGTCAAATATTACCAAATTATTGGTAAATACCATGATATTGTCTAATGTTTATTTACATTTTTGCTCACTTTTCCTCCTTTTATTATCTAGTTTAGTAAAATTTTTAATATTATTTTTTTCAGTGTAATGCTGGCATAATGAACATTTACGTAATTATTACCATGCTATCTATTTATAATCATTTGAGGTATATAGAATTTGTCCCATAAAGTATGGTACAAATTTCAATTGCATATTACTTTTGTTCATAACTTCTATGATATAATGAAACATATTGTCTTCAGGTCCATGTTATATATACGTACTATATACGTACGTATATAGGATAATTTTTTATGATAATTTTTTCTCAGTTTTGATTCTATTTCCATATAAATATATATGTTTGTTTATAACTTTACCTACTTTAGTTTTTGAATGAAAAATATCTTTAGTATTTATAAAAGTGAGTACATATTTATAACATTTCTAACGGTAAACTTGTAGTATATAGGATTGATCTAAAGGTTATCAAGAAGGTTATTATTGCAGTGAAATAAGTAAAATTTAAATAGATATATATTTATATAAACAAATTATATTGAATCTTGAAATTGCATGCATTAACAGAATTTAGATTTACAAGAACACAAAAAATGTTGCTAATTAATAACAATGATTATCATAATACTATTGATAATAATAATAATAATTCGTAAAAAAGTAAAATTAGATTTTTTTATTTTGAAACGTTAGCTGTTAAAAACTGATTCAGTGTCTGCATAATAAAAATATACATTGTATAGAAATAGTTTTCTACATATATATGCAAATATATAAATGGAAATATGTGTATTCAATATTTCGCAGTCAAAGTATTTACATTATATATTCAAAGTTTTTCCATTCACGTATATTTTCATTTATTTTTGTCGTTATATTCGTATATCGTTTTAATTAGTCATCCTAAAAAATGAATGCATTAAATCTTAACGATATTTTTATTTAACATTAAATAATTAAGTGTAATATATTCATATTAGTTCCATTCTAAATACAATAGAATGTCTATTAATGATTAAATGTTATTTTTATATACCAAGTACACACGGGGAAAAATATCAATGCTAAATCAGCATTGACTTAACATTGACTCAAGTTAATTCTCATATTTTTAGGTTAGAAATGTTAAATTAACATTTCAATGTTGTATACAATGTTGATTTAGCATCGATAGTTTTCCCCGTGCACCTATATATATATATATATACTTCCGGGGGTTTTATATACCGACCACTTTAGGGCTCCCTAATTACGGGTGTGCAAAGTTGTTTTTTTAGCAAACAGGGAAAAGCTCCCTCGGGCGGTCTGCGGCCTCTCTCGAAACGCTAACACGGGGTGGGGGGGGGGGACTAGGCCCCCCCTTTTAAAAAAATCTAACAAAACTAACGTACAAAATTAGAGGAGTCCTTAGTAGCGTGATTCAAGGATCCATTTTATGTACATTTTACCTTGTTCCAACATTTTTCAATATGCAACAATACTGACTTATAATATTATGCATAATATTATGCATTTATATAATTATTATTATTAATATTATTATTGCAATTTATTATAATTAATTTAAAACATCGAATTCAGAGTACAATTACACCAAACGAAACAATACAGATTCGATGTTCCATTGTGTGTGCGAAACCTTGGGTCGACCCGTGTTAAGATTTACACGTATTATTTCGGTTGCAAAATTATTTTTAGCAATTTGCAAAATTCTTTGTCATCGCAGCTACAGCATTATGAGAATTAATTAGCGCCGACGATAATCTTAATTAAAACAAATCATTATGTGGCGCGCAATCGAGCTTACGGAAATAACTTCTTTAATTCATTTGAGATTTAAATTTCAACGGACATACAAATTATCCGATGCACGCAGTTGCGAAAGAAGTTATTTGATTTATCTTAAAATAAGTGAATCGCATTGCGCAACGAATGGTCACAATCAATTTTAACAATCATTTATGGTTGCGTCATTTTAAGTTGCAATCAATATATACACACGCCTTTCAGGTAAACGTGTCGGGCAAAGTAATCAACATTAAATTCGACTATAATTTCGCTTGCGAAAAACATCAGGCTGGGAGGAGCCAAAGGACCTCTTTTAGCTCTTACCATATTTCGCGTCCAAAGCGTCGTAAATCACATATAAATTTTGAACATTGCGCGCTGTTATTGTTTGCGCAATTAAAAAGCGTATCATATGTATTTTTAAACTGGTAACAAAAGTATCAAACGCGTTAACAACGTAATGCGTAAAATTAAATGAAAGAGTGTTGCGTTCTAGACGCAGCGTTATATATAATTAAACTAATTATTAAATCAGTTTTCAGCTTCCAATCTCGTAATTATATATACGAACAGTTTTTCCGCTGAAATTCTTACAAGCCGCCGCTGGTAAATTTCATTTTTCGCTCGAATTGTTCATTTTGGATTTTAGTTTGATAATTAGTCTATTATGTAAAGCGCCATTCTTTGTTAAACAATTAAACTTAGATGTAGCATACCGTCGCGAGACGTCACGCACATATCTCTCAACTTTTGTTTCAAGAGCAAAATGTCCTTGATGATTCCAAGCTCGGTTACGTGAGTACTTTTGATGCAATAAACACATTTCTTATTAGTGCAAACACGACATCTTGCATGCAAAGAGAATTACTTTTGAGCCCTGTTATTATTTTTATACTTATTTTTAACAAAACACGTATATTACATATATAGAAGAAATCTATACGTAATTTTACAAAATTAATGTCTTAATGTGAAATAATATTATACAGAATGTGTTGTTGCCGTCAAAATCGTATTGCTCGCGAGTGATTTAATTTCGGTATTAAATAATAAAAAAAGAAAAAGAAAAAAACAATTATTCGCTTGTTCTTCAAATATCTCGAGAAATAATTACGACTGTTACATACCGTGCTGGAATTTAATATAACGGATGTCAACTAAGGCTGCTATTATTTATTATTATTATGGCTACATTGCCATTGTAATGTATTGATTATTTTATACATTTATGTATTAGTCCATGTAAGTTTTCATAATCATATTATATTGGCGTGTACAATTGTTTGTAGTTTCGTATTTTATCTTAATATTCAGTAACTTATTGGATTATCTATTATATCCAAGTTATATATTTTATTGTAACATCTGCATTATGTAATAAACAGAAATATATGCATCACGGTTTTAATGCAACATTGTTTTGCATAAATGCAATAGTTTGATTGAATTTCAGTATTATTTCACTAATATGTATTAATGCATTCAATATGCTTATTTTGATTTCTTGGCTCGAAAGTAAGATACGAATGAGTATAATAATGTTTTGTATGCATTAAACAACTTTAATACGAAGTTTTATTTATTTTTACACACAAGTTCAATTCTTTTGTGGATAGAAAAATTGTTCGGTTGGCGCAGGTTGAAGTTTGTTTCATTTGAACATACTATATAATAATACATATATACACCGAGAAAAATAATGTATGGGATATTACAACGTATACGACGAATCCTGTGACTGCAGTGTTATGCGTTGATAATTGCATAAAAGGTTTGTAATATGTGTCAGAAATGTTTCAAAAAGTTCAACTCGTGTTGTAATTTTTAAAATTTAAATTTCAACTATTGAAACATTACAAAGTATACCTTGTAATATTTCACACATTACTTCTTACATTATTTGACCAAAAATTACTATCTATATCATTAATTTCGAATCATAAGAGAAAAATCAATTTACTATTTTTGAAAGTAATATATTATGATAAAGTAGTATTTTTCTATGTAAAAAACTTACTTTTTCCTTTTAAAAACAGTAAATATTATTCTTTCTCTCTTATGATTCCAAATTAGGAAAATAAATAGTAGTTTTTCGTCATTTATTTATCTCAGTGTATGTATTATTTAGTAATGTAAAATAATTTATGGTTTTCTTAAACCAAATATGTAATCTTAGTTATTTTTACAACAAGATTATGCACAGTAAACGTAAACTAACGCATTACGTATGTTGATACAGTAGACAGATAATAAACCGACTTGATTAATGCAATCATATTTATTGTTTATTATGCTAATATTATTAGGCTTATCCGTATATTATTATAATAAACATTAAATATATACAATAATAACAAGAATACATTCTTTCGTGTGAAATTAATTTTTTAATAGATTACAGAAGATTTCCTTATATATATATATGTTACCTTAAACATGCAAACAATATATTAATGCAATATATAATGCAATATAACAAACAATTATTGTATCAATTATAATTACAATTATAATTACAATTAACAAATTGTATTAAATGTTCGGATTAATTTCTTCTTAGGTATATAACGTTTTATTTGTGTCATATATTTGTTTAGGAAATACCCGCTTATATATAAAAATACATATTTCATTAACGCATTAACTACTTTTCCATACGAAGAAGATTGTTTACGTTTAAGTTTTATTAATATTTTATACTCATTATTGATGCTAACATTTCGATATAAATAGGTTTTGATGTCAAAAATTATATTCAGGACGCATGCGCTACATATTGGTGCATTGAGCGGTGTACTCTGTATTACACAAAAAGATTGGGTGTTTTATATTATACATCCCAGGGTTCTTATGACAAACAAATTCTGGAAAAAATAGATTACGCCATCTTGTTTATCTGTTTATAATAATGAATTAATGATGAATTCTTCTGATTTGAAATAAAAAAAATGTAACTTTTTATATATATATTTATTATTGAGACTTTTAATTCCTAATATATGTATAATAAACATGTTTTTCATGAATAAACATAAACGTTTTTTTTAAATATTAATTTAGTGCAATAGCGTTAATTGGGTACACGCAACCAATATTTGTAATAATGATAACAACGGTTGAAATTAATGCTTTAATGATAAAATCAGGCAAACGGTATTAACAAGGCAAATTAGTGAAGAAATATTATTATTATTATTATTTTTTCTAAATCGGAAATATTAATTCAACAACCTTGCCAATGCGATTCGACATTGAAGGCGGTAAAGTTTGAACACAAAATGAACCTTCGCGCAATATAAGTTTCGTCGAATACATTCACCGTGAAACATTCAATTAAATAACGCAGGCACTTATCAATTGAAAGATAATGAATATAGCACTGTTTGTGCTGCAAAACAGATTGAGCGCGTACACGCCATAGTTTCAAAAAGTCTGTAAATATTAATCTTGTTTAATTGCAAAAGTGAGGCACGGACAAAGTAATTTCAAAATAATTTATCCCGTTGCCAGAGACGAAGCAAGCGCTACAATATGATACAAATTCGGTTAAACAAGTTTGGAACTTGTTCAATTGCCTTTTAATCCGGTTTCCTAACAGCCCTCTAATCCGCCCAGAAGACAATCTGGACTTAATATTGAACGATCGTGACCCAGTTTTATTTCGCGATATACCGTTTGTTTGTTTATTTGTTTATTTTTGCAACACCTTTTTCCGCTTTCGGCGCTCTTTTTTTCACACGCAAATACGCAAAGATTACGCCGCTTCCTGTTTATATATATATACATGTTTAAAAACCGTTAGGTTTGGTCAAGGATACGAAAATCATAGACCGACGCACTGGAAGCGGTTTCGCAAAAGCAAACGAAGCGACGATCGTAAGTCATTATGATTTTTACCTTGAATTAAGATATTTCAGGAAACGAGTAATTGATCAATTATTCAAAACAAAACCGACTCGACGCCGTGACGCCGCGGTCGAATGTGCGCGAGGTTTATTGACTTAAGAAATATACGTTATTATTATATACAAAAGTTACGTCCGCCGAAGATAAATCTGTCGTCGGTTCGGATTATTTATACGGATTGGTTTTGTCAATACCGAAGCTTCGGAAGATTTAAATTTGTTGATGAGCCCGTCGCAAAATATATTCCACGCGACTTATAAAAATGCTTACTTTTTCGTGAGTTATTACTTCTTTGCGATAACCGAAACGCATTCGGTATTGGCGTTCGTAATAATGAAAATTAATTTTGCCAATTGAAAATGGTATTTTTTTTATAAATTGTTTAAGTCGTTTCTTATTTGTTCGTTTTCGCGGTAGGTTACGTAACGGTTTGTTCCGTTTCAAGAAATGAAAAATAATTAAATTTTATATTTTATTTCAATATATATTATAGGTTTTCTTAAACTACAACGTACAGTCATTATAGATAATGCTTGAACTGATAGTGCTTATTACAATATTCAACTAACTGAGCGCGTTGTCGGACAGATAACATATTTGCTTAATGAATTAATGTTGTTTTAGAATATTCGTTATCCACGAAAGAAATTGTATTATTTGATATAAAATGTAAATATTATCAAGGAAATGAAAGCTGGTGTCGCAACCCAAGATTAAACGTGCCGTTTACCGATTCATTATATACACTTTAAGCATATTCGTTTTTTATCGCGCGATTGAGTTCATAGGTAGGCAAATGCTCGTTACGTTTAAAACAATTACAAAATTACGACTCAATTTTTAAATAATAATTTTTAAACAAAACTCAACAAAACGACAATATTTCCTTGGCTTTCCCTCTTGCACATTATTATTTTCAAATTTATTTGTTACGCACACAACAATAAATCTATATCTATATACACACACACACACACATAGAGCTATTGAAAGTAAACTTATCGTCATTCTTTTTCTTTTGACTTCAATATTCGCTCTTGTTGCCAGCAAAAATATTATGGAAAAGTGTAAAACTGTGTGTGTGTATAAAATAAAATATGAAATCAAATCACAAATATCATCGTCAAAGCTAAGGCTAAGACGATCTTTTGTCGTGGCTTCCAATTTAATATATACATATATATCATTCCTCGCTATATATTATATAGCTTCGTCTTTTTATTCTTGGAGGAACATTCTGACAGCGCGCAGGAGTTTACGTGTCTCCTTTATGAGTATCTTTTCATCCTCATCTCAATTTTATTTTACTGATCGTTTGCACTTACTTTGCATGCTGGAAAGTAAACCTCCGAAATGATCCGACCTAAAGAGATCGAAGTAGCCCGGGGATGAGATTCCTTCAAAGCTGTCATCATCTGAATCGGGTACGTTGAAGAATGTTTGAATGGGTCGAATAGGACGAATGCCAAATGAATTGTCCGGCCACACAAGTACTGTATCTACGTTTTCTCCGTCCTTTTTGTTATTCGTTTCGGATGATTCCACTGTAGTCGGAGCTGCAAATGCAACAATTTTAAAAATTAAACATTCATTTTTATAGGAAGAGTATATTTTATACGTAAACGTATTTACGTATTTGGAACATTTTTTATTTGAAGCAGAATTTTAATTAAAGTTGAATGCGTTGGTATTGAGATATAGTTATTTTATTATTTTTATAATATATGTATAAGTTTGAAATTTGAAATGAGTTAATACACGTAATTAGAAAACCAAATAAATTATAATTGGCAAAAATCGGTAACTTGTATTGTATAAGAATAAAAACGAATCACTTTTTTATATAATTTTTTTAATTATGTAATATTTAATAATATTTTTCAACTGGATGCAACAACAAGCATTAATATATAAGATTTGGGTGAATTTTAAAGTTACTTCAAAAGTCAGAAGTTCAACGGAATTTTGTTTTTGTGCAGAACTTTTGTCTACTGTTCAGCATTATTTACAAGAACTAAATTATAGCTGTTAAAAATTGTATTCAATTTATGTATTATTACGAGCAATTTGTTATTGATTATTTACATATAATCAATAGCAATTCTGTTATTTTTTATTGATGTTTTTAATCATTGAATGTTTCTAAAATAATACGAAAGATTCACTAATTTTAACGAGAAAGTTTAGTACATATTTCTAGTAATATCTTTTCTAGTAATTTTAATCAAACTTTGTTATCTCTCTGTGTTAATGGAATTTTTTAATTATATTTCAGAAACAAAATTTATTTAAATATATTTACATACAGTATATTATACACAATTACACAATGAACTTTTAATTTATTTGAATTTTAATGAAATTTAAAGTTTCCCTTCAAACAATATAATATTGTTATTTCTTTACCATTTCAACAAAAAATGAAACAAGATTTAAATTCTATATTAGAAAAAATAATGATTAATGTTTAGTAGTACAGAATGCTTTCTATTAATATAGATGTTCTTTATATTTGCTTATACGTAAAGTATTTACGTTATGTTTACGATCGTATAAAATGTTTTTATAACATTTATATAATATAATCGACTTTTTCTAAAGTTAATAAAACTTTTATAAAAACTCTATTGTTTTTATATGTAATGCATGATTGCTTCCGTTTTTTATTTGTGATTTTTATGATTTGTTTATCTTTCATCTTTTCATTTATGATCACTTACCGATCGGAGTAAAATAATTGAACGAAATAATTTCATAAATAATTATAATATTTAGTATTAGATATACTCGTAGATAAGTTTTAATGTTTATGTATCCGTTATATTTTTATTTTATAATTCAAAATTGCACTAAGAAAAATGATATATTTTCCGTAAATTCTTTTTATTTTACTATATTTTTTAGTAACACTAATGTAAAGACAAACTTTTTACTATGCTCATAATACAATTGTTGTATTATATATTTCTTTCAAGGTATATTTATATGTTGCATAATGGAATCTATTCTATTTAAGTCGAGTATTATTATTTATTAACATTAATAATTCAAGTAACATTAAATCCAGTAAAAAAATGCATAAATAATATAGTAATTATTTGTTTATGATAGATATAAATTACTTGATTGCCTCTTATTTATTTGTTTTCAAATTGTAAACGCAACATGGTAGATTTTGAAAATCTATATTTTCATGACGGGTCTACAAAAAAATGTTCATTATTAAAGGTGTATGTTTCGTAAAATATATTGGTATCATCATTTTTTATTGCAGCGGTTCTTTAATTCATCTGCTACTATTTATGATTATTAGCGCAACACTAATATAATTTAAAATAATATATTTATATATATTTATATTTTTTATAATATATACTATATACAATTAAACGTAAATGAAAATTATTTTTGTCTAATTTATTTTTAAAAACATTCTAAAGTTCTTATGTATACATATATATATATATATATATATATAAATATATAAAAATCCCTACCTAAATATACAATGACAGGTATACCTATAACTAGTATGAATATAGGTATACCTGTCATTGTATATTTGGGGTTGGGATTTTTGTAAAGTAGGGAATTTGACATAGACCCATATATATATATATACATATATATACATATATATATATACATATATATATATATAATTATTACCGATATAATTATACTAAAAATATTTTATTGATATACATGTTATAGATTCATAAATATTGGAAATATATTTTTTGGTAATATAATTGAAGTAAATTTTTTCGTAGAAAAATAAATATAAATATACGGCAGTCGGTGCTTTTAAATACCGAGTGAAATGTCTGCAAAAGCATGTACATATTTGAGCTTTTGAATATGGTATTCAAAAACGCATCCCAAAAATTGTTAAAGTAGCAGTGCTTCTTAATACCGGCCAGTCTAAGAAAACCTTAGGGGCGCTCACCAAAATGTATGTAAGTTTTGTTAGATTTTTAAAGGGGTGGTTGGATAGCGGAAGCATCTCCCCCCGTACTCCGCGGGTGACACGATTGAAGGCCGCATTTGGCCGTTTTCGGTCTAAAATTTTTTCAAAAATTTGCACCAACAGAGCCGTAATTCGAGCGCTCGAAAATGAACCGTATATGGTTACTTTGTACAATATATACATATATATATATATATATAACTGTTACAACATTTTTAACACTACGACATTCCAATATCAAATTTATTATCCGATAAGATTTATACAGCTCATGTAATACGAAAGCATTCATTATTCGTCATAATAACATCTTCTTGAATAAACATAGAATATTAATTAATTATTAATGCTAAAACATAATCGAGTTATTCTTTTTAATATTATATACACCGAGAGAAAAGATTGTTAAATTCACAATCTAGATATTAAAATTAGATTGTTAAACTACAGATAGTGCATATGAATAAACAGATATTCAATTCAACAGTCAAGATTGTAAAAATTGTAGGTTATGTTCA
>JABFQC010003296.1:0-14376 GCA_022817085.1 Psilanteris sp. ZL-2020
GTTAAACCTGACACACTAAAATTGAGTTCCCGCTTTATTTCTAACGCATTCAAGCGTGCGGAATAACAAGTAGGTCCCGAGACCGAACATAAGATGTTTTAAACCGCACAAACTGTTCATATATTATACATATGTAGGGAGAGTATTTGGCTAGCCGAATACCTGCGGGGGCTCTCTGCGCTCGTAATTTCGCTCAACGGGAGACACGAATTCTGAGACCCAGCATTTCATCATGTGTAAACGTTACATACGACTACATTCGTTCGCGACTTTTTTCGTTATGCGTCTTGTTTTTTGTTTTTTTTTTCTCCTTCTTTTTTTTCCATCTTGTTATCAGAACAATTTTTTTTATACTTTTTCGTCTTGTTTTCGTAATGCGTTGTATATCTTCGTTAACATTGCTCTTTATTATATTTTAATTACGTCGCATTTTTTATTCATATCGTTATATTTTTTTTAACGATGATCGCGCGTTGAACATTTTTGTACGACATTGGACGATTTCTAAATAAAAATGTGTGAGATTATTTCGTGCGTCCTGTTCCCACGTAATCGAATTGGTTAAAAATGAGTAATAAACAATTGTTCTGGTTATCGTAAATAAAAATTATTCCGAATAACAAAATGACAATTTGGGTAATGTTGCACGCAGAGAAAAGTTTTGTTGATTCAACAAAAATTTTGTTCATTTAAGCAGAATTTAATTGAATGTACCAATTATTTTGTAAATTTAACACAATTTTGGTTGAATCAACAAAATGTTCTCTGCGTGTGTACTGTATATATAGGATGTGCTTGTTGTGTTTTAAGAAAATGTATTATACCACTTTCAAAAATTCATTACAATTCATATATAAATTCATCTAACATTTACGTCAATTGTTGCACTATAAATTGCTGTTACATATAAATTTTCTCTTCATTTTTGATACAAAAATGATTAAATTTATATACACCTTTTAAGAAAAAATATTAATATGTTTGTTTAAGCGTTATAACAACGGCAAGGCAATCCCCTTGAGTTGTTTAGAATCCACAATTTTTTAATCGAAATTAGTTTACGCGCCTGAAACAAAAACAAAAACAACAAGCGCAAAATCAACTGTTCCGCCAAATTCGCATCGCCTTCGCGCGGCGATTAAAATTTCGATTGCAATTTGCGAAGGTACTAATCGAAGATCGTATAAATTGGTCGTAAATAATGAACAAACCACGAATTAGCGGCGCAAAAACTCCCACGTGCGTTTAATATCTCAATTTTTCATTGATTCAATTTCAGGCGTCGATAATTGAATCAACGAAAAGGAATCAGGAAAAAGAGCAGAAAAAGGACGGCGATAGAGATCTACAAATCAGCGTCCGCGTTTATCATTATTAACATTAATTGTTACGTGTGTTTGTATATATAATTGGCAGCGACGACGAAAGCAGACGATTGAAACGGCCGCATTGTTATTCAATCGCAAACGAAGAAATAAATCTGCGCGCGACACGAGAGGAATCACATTCGCGTAATTAGCCGAGAGCCATCCATCTAAACGCTTTATCCGGCAACTCTGAGTGACGTTCGCGTATATACAAAACACGATACACCGGCTTTCGCGGGTAGGCGTAACTCTCGGAGCAGTCGCACAGTGAATGCACTTTCTCACGGTTAAGCCGGTCTCTCTTTCTGTTTGAATATTATTCGTTGTTATAATTAAGCGAGCCGCGCGTGTGTGCGCGTTCGTTCGGCGGTATTCTTGCGCTCGCAATGATCCGCATTGCGGCTCGCTCCGAGCATTGTCTACGATTTATCGCTCAATTTTAAAAACATTATCTCAATTATTGCGCCCGATCCGAAGATTATTTACAACTTTTGTCCGCGTGCGTATTCAATCAGTCGCGCGCGTTATTCAATTAGACGTTTTTAATTAACCCCAGTTCCTCGTCAAAATATCGCCGCGGAATCAATTTGATATCATTATTAATGTTTATTGATAATATTTATTAGCGGCGATTAATCACGAGTCGACGCAAATTGCCCTCGCGTGTAAAATGCTTGCTTCGAATCGCTTAAACGACGTCTAATGTTTTGCGCGCTGACGGATTGGCTCTCTTGCTTTCAAATTAGTAATGCACAGTAGGCCTGGCGAGCGCGCGGTTTGCACCGAACACCGAGATAGGCACAAAAATTGACGCGTCGATCGATTACGCTTCCTTTTTCCCACGTCGCGGAATAGCGCGCTGTATTCGAATCTTTATACGTGGAACTGACACGAATTCAAACATCAGCTTTTCGATCCCGGGCTTTATGCGCGAACATTTCGGTTTATGTTTTTTGGTTAAGAACTTCATTTGGCTTTAGAAGACGCAATGGTTATATGGTTTACGGAAAGCAATACACGGGCGATTGAAAATTGACCTACGTTACACACGTTATTGATTGGCAATTATTTGAAATGCAATTTTGAACACGCGTTGGTGTTTTTTATTTGTTTAGTGATAATTGAATGATTGTGTGTATTGCTCGTAAGGAATATGTCTAGTAATTAAATAGCTGATGCGAAATATACTGGAAATTATCCAGGGTAACAAAATTACTATGATTATAATATGAAGTAATTAAAGTGCAGAAAATTTGAATAAGCTATGATGTCTAATAATATATTTTAATAAGTATAATATACGTTGAAAATGTCCGTAATTTAGGACGAAAAATACATAGATGTTAAATCATCACCTATGTTATAACAAATAAGTAACAATATTTGCACTAACCTATAATAATAAAGAGATTATGACTTTATTACTATAAAAATGTTAAATATAATAACAACTTGAAACTTAAGTTAAACAATTTTCCCTGAATACGGGACATAATGAAATTGTTACTCTAAGAATTTATAAGAAAAATGTTATGATATAAATTACTATAAATGTAACCTCCGTTAACAGGATTTAAAGAAATATATAAAAAATTATTATTCCATTAAACCAATTTTTCTTGTAAGTCGTTATACATTTTTTCTATATTTTTTATAAAGCTGCATGATCTGTGATTACTATAATATAATAACATATATCGTTCGGTATAATAATATCAAAAGTATGCTTAAATAATATCAAGATTTTCTACATTTTAAGTACAAAATTAACGAAACTTTTCTCAAGTCAGTGCATATGTTTAATAAACTATTTTGTATAAGAATCCATAGCATTAATAAACTTATGCTATATAAAAATATCTATACATATGTTCTATATATAAAAATAATTATATATGTATTTTCAAAATTAACGTCTGTATTTAATTGTTATAATCAATAAAAGTGCTTTTTATGACCAATTTGACAGACAAAATAATTAAACTAAAAGAATTAAATAACTTGTGTGAGAAGTTTATTTAAACGTTTCGACCTAGGTTGTGGTCTTTTATTGAAGCACTTTTATTGATTATAAAAATAATTATTGCAAAAGACTAATTTCAATTATATTTAATATTCCTATTGTCTGAACTTTTTATACTAATACAATAATCGCACATTTTAGTGCCGCGTAAACCAAGTAATTATCCAATAAAAAAACCTCTTCCAATAAATAAAAGTGTCTTATTTCAAAATACAAATGTTATGAATAATATAATATATTTATATTTCTTCTTCAATATCTCCTTTGAAATCACATAATTTCTCATGAGAAATGTTATATTAAAAATGACTGTGTCAAAACAGAACTTATTCATTACCAATGAATAATCCTGAAATCTCATCCGTTAATGCACATAAATTACGTCTCGAATAATTATTGTTTATTATCCTTCGATTGCCGTGCTAATTGAGGAACGCACAAGCGCGTCGCTACTCGACTATAGCGCCAACCCGAGTCACTTGTTTTTGCATTTCGCAAGCTCGCGAAAACGCTGGAAGCCACGGCGTTTCATCAACGACGCTAACGCGGGAGCTTGTGAAAGATATTTCTTTAAACGACCTTTAACAGTTGACTCGCGCGAACGTTTGCCAGGTTTTACGCGGCTGAAGTGAGATGCCAAACGTCGATGCATAAGCTTACGATTCGCACAAAAGTTACTGTTCCCGCGGCATCGAATCGCGCGCGAAATATTACACAAAGCGCTTTGTGCATATCCGAGATTACTATGGTGATTTTGTAATCGATGTTTATGATAGATATCGCGTGTAAATCGACAGATGAAAATTATAGTATCATGCACCGCGATGCGAAATAATTAATCATTTTTTCGCTGAATATCACAACGCCGAGAGTGTTTTGTTTACGTCAGATAACACGAGGTAAATTTAGTGCTCGAAACCCCGGTGAAATGCAATACGTTTATCGTTGCGGAATGTAATGTCTTATTTTAAGACGTTTGCATTTTACATTCGAGTGCATCATTCCCGATTCTCACGCGAAGCCGGAATTTTTTGTACGCGAAAGCCGCGACGAATTAATTTACGACCCGACTGCGACAAGTTCGAAACCGAAAATTCTGTTGACGAAGGATCGTAAGATAAATAAAGGGCTTCGTGCGTGAAATGGAGTAAAAGTGAGTCTGGATCGGTCGAGCACCTGAAATCGGTCTCGCTACTTCGCGCGAACGGGTCTCTTAAGTACGCCCGCGCACGCGTCCATATTAGCTGTAACGGTCACGCGTGGTCTGGCTAGCAGCCGAGAGACTGAGAATATGAATGGACCGACCCGGCAAGATCCGCGAGACGGTTTGACTCGAGCGCTTTATATTCATCTTTTGTGCGCCCGACCAAGCGAAAGTCCCCGGATTCGACGACGCAAAACAATGAAACAGGAATCGCCTCATTATGCGCGCGCGAACCATTTCTGCGCGTTTTTCTTTCGCGAGATCAACGGTATATATTTACAAGTCAAACGATCTGTTACAAAAGTCCGACTCGCCGCATCCGCGATCCACAATTTTCGGCCACACTCGTCGATGCGAAAAATTTAATTAAATCCGACTCGATCAGCCAAAGGCAATTCAATGTTGAATTGCAAAGATCTTGGCATTGGGATCTTCGAGTCATTTCGTTCCGGTATTAATTTTGCGAAAAGCGTTTTTATTTTAATTCATTTTCATTTTTATGACTTTCTGACGCGATTCTTTTCTTGTTCTTCCTATAATAAGTCGGCTGGTAAACAATTTTAATTATCAAAATCAGTAAAGAATGTACATTTTTGTATGTCCGTATGTTTATTCTTTATTAAAATAAAATTACAAAATGCTTGAAAATAATGCGATATTGTCTTGTAGTTTTAATACATGTTATTTAAGACTGCAGATTTAAATAGATGTGCAAGAATATGTTTAGCCTTTCTTGAAGATGAAATACATGAGCATTGGATGCAAAGTGATTTAAACATTTGTTTTGTATGAATGGGTATTAGCAAGTTACGAAAAATAGGAATTCGTAAACAGGTCTTTTGACTAAACAGGATTCTGTTTAAGTAGAAAGGACTTTACTCACAAAAAAAAAAGCAAATAGAATAACAGTGTATGTATTTTAATAAGATCTCATTTAAGACGTTTAATAGTCAAGTGCAATCTGAATGCATTGAAAAGTGATTATTTTTTGTTAAAATGTAAAAATTATATTCTCACGTATATATAACAGATAACCCGTAAAATAAATGGCTACAGAAATGACGATGCAAATTTTTTATTATGAGGACTTGTTTAATTTGGGCCCCTAATTCGTATTTGCAAAATTATTTTTTTGAGTAAACAGGGCCTTCGGCTGTCCCATTTTAAAATCTCTAAAACTCACGTACGAAAATCACAGGGGCCACAGCATCATATTTTGCAAATCTATCTTCACAACAATGAATAGTCCGTGCAATTGAGGACTGTCCACAACTACGACAAAACGGGCTTCAATTTAATATTGCGTAAATAGGAAACAATATTTGTTCCTTTCCTCAAATTATAGTTTAAATAGTAACTATTTAATATAATTTTTCTAAATTTTTATAATTAAATTCATATTTTGTCATATTTGACATTCATTTTTAGATATTTTAATTTTTAGAATGTTACGTTTACTTTTCATTCATTCATTTATTTATCTAATCACAGGTTGTTAAACATAATCTTGAAATAATATTTTGCTATCAAATAAACAAAGATAATAAACATACAAATCAATTATACAATACTCATTGTAGTAAACGCATTTTTATTTTGTATAAATTAAATTTGTAATGAACATTAAAATACAAAAAATGAGTTGAACGAAATAGTTTTTTGCGAATGTCAAGTAAACAAACAGGAAAGAGAATAACATTCCGTAGTAGATCGAAACAATAATAAACCAACCAGATTGTTTACACGCCCATGAAAAGTTAAATTTGGTAAACAAAACCAAAACCATAGGCCCATGGAGCTGGAATGTAATAACTCTTTTTTAGCAGTGTCCGTAATAAACATTTTTCCCGTCTCATCGGGTGTATTTCGCGCGACGAGCAAAACAAAGCTTAAAAGCAGCCAAAGATAATGGCGTGAAATGCGCAAAAGCGAGAAGCAAGAAAAGTGGGAAAAAATTGATACGAAATAGACAAGGTTGAATTAAAATAATCCGAAAGCGAGAGAAATAAGGCAAAACAAATAAAGAGCGGAATGCCATGGCAGTGGTCGCGTTTTTGCACGACGATTAAGCGCACGCGAGCGAGCGTCTTCGTTTGTGCCGGCGGCTCGAGCGCTCGGACGAACACACGCGTGTGGGCGAGATAGCGAAGTTGCGTGCTCGCGAGCGCGAGTGCGAGCGCGCCGCTCACTCGGGTTCGCGCGCGCAACCCAGTGGCGAGCCGTACGACTTTTCTAGCCTCTCTCGAGCCGGCGCAGAGGTGAGCTCGGTGAGCCGGTGGCCATAAGCCGTCGCGAGTGGTGGGGGAACAGAATGCGGAATAGCCTAGAATGTGATGTGTGCGCTCTCCGTCGCTCGGTCTCGCGGCGCTTGCCTGCGCAAAACCGATCCTGGGCCCTGCGCCCGTTGTCTTCCTTAAATACCGCGCGCGCGTTCTCTATCGTTCTCTCTCTCGCACTCTCTGCTTCGTCCAAATGTCTTCATTACCCGGCATTTGCATACGTCACTCCGCGTCGCTGACTTTTCTCTTTCGCGCGCTTTTTACCGCCATTGTTTCTGTTTGTTTAAACGCGCCACTTTATTGTTCCACGCGGCTTTATTGCTGAATTGTCGTTAGCGCTGCAGGCTCTCCGACTGAATTATTGCGCGCGATGCTCTAATTGATTGAATCGCTTTTATGACATCATGCAAAAGGTAAAACACAAACATGTTTGATTCGCTAATGAATTACAATGAAAACAAGAATATGGCCAATATACGTACGCGTAATTATTTAGATCCGCGTTGCATCAATTTGAATTGCGATCAAAATCATCTCTTACCGTGCAGTTGAAATGAAATGTTAATTATATTAAACTAAAAAAAAAGGAATTCGTTAATATAATGTTTGCATCATTTATATTTTTCATTGGATTTGCACAATGTTGAACAAGTGTATTTATAATAATGGTAGTTAAAATTATAATCTTTTTGTCACATTTAATAATACTTGAAAACATCGCTTAGACAATATTCATTATATTTATAAATATGTAAATTTAAGCTCTTTGCTATGCGTTTATAATATCTGAATTGCATACAAAATTCCAAAAAAAGTAATTTGAATAATTCCATTTACATGCAATTAAATCAAGTTCATCGATGTAATGAATAATTTAATGAAGTAACTAGTCCTAATCTAATTTTTGACTTATTATTGCTATTAGTATACAAATTTTAAATCTAGTACGATATTGTTTGTAAAAATGAAAATAATGTATTTTAGCAACAAATGTAAAATTGTAGAATTATGATTTATTACAAATTAGTAGTCGAATTATTATTACTTTAGAATTTTTAATGCATCGCTTATTTATTATTTATAGTCTTAAGAATAATTAAGAATATTGAATAGTTTTATAGATAAATTTAATTTCTGACGCGTTTAATTAAATTAAATTAGATATTTTTCTTAAAATGTTTGTAAAAATATATATTATTTCAAACTACATATTATTTCTTGGTTTCATTCAGATGATGATTAAATAGCAAAATAGTTATGAAAAACAATATTCTTAAATAAATTTATCGTAAACCGTGTATCAGTGTACCTTGTTATTACAGTAATTAAAAAAGCACATATCTCTGCGCCTGACTGCATCGACGTATGTATATAACATCTGGTATATATGGAATACAGATATTTTAACTTTTTATTAATATAATAATATTTCCTAGAAATTATAATTTTAATAATTTTATTTTATTCCGAGTAAACTTGTTTTATTTATTATTTTTTACTATATCGTTATTTGAGTTTATAATAAGTATAATATACTCATAAGTCTCAAATATAAAATAAATTTATTCAACTGTAAAATCCAGACAATTGATGATAAAAGTGCCAATCGTATAATAAATTAATATATAATAAGAAATTTATAATATCTTTTATAACAAATGATTTTAATTCAGTAATATGATAACACAAAACATAAACAACTTATGTTTTTAAGCAGACATTGTAAACATTGAAAATTTTGTTTTATTAAAAATATACATCCTTATATACAGTAATCAGATTATTACTATAATTATCATAACAATTTAATATTATAATTCGTTAATCGTATTTTACTAAACTACGATCTATATAATCTTTTGGCAACTACTTATATTTTCAAAAATTAAATATTTCACAATTTATATATAAATTTTGTTTCACGTTTTATTCATATAAAGACCTTGATATAACAAAAATGAACAATAAACTACATAATTTAATTCAATTAGATACAGATCTTATATACGCGCGTTTAATTAAAACTAAAATTAAGCGCATGTCGCTTTTCAAAAATCTTGTTGATGTTGTTAGCGGAACAATAGTCAATAACCTTCATTGCATTAAAAATAAAAGAGTGATTGTGTCATTTTGTGCGTAAAACTTGATGTTTCGGTATAATTTATATGCGAATACAAACTCAAGGCCGAAGTATGACATCTTACTTTCCCGGTAGTTACAAATGAC
The DNA here is from genome assembly GCA_022817085.1 of Psilanteris sp. ZL-2020. NCBI lineage: Eukaryota > Metazoa > Arthropoda > Insecta > Hymenoptera > Scelionidae > Psilanteris > Psilanteris sp. ZL-2020. The sequence goes on from JABFQC010003296.1 coordinate 9,100, forward strand.
ACTGTATATCAACCGATGTCATGTTTTTAAACATCATAATCGGTACATAAATGAAAATTATTCTTTGCATTACAATTTTATTAGTATTAGAATGTGTTAATTAAAACAAAAATTTAAAAGCACAACACACTTTGTTAAAAAATCTTTAATAAAATCTTGAAATAAATTTAAATTTAATAACAAATAAACGCAGAGAAGAGATATGTTGATTCAACCAAAATTTTGTTCATTTTAGTAAAATTTGGTTGAATGTACCAAACATTTTGTAACTATAACAAATATTTTGTAAATGTAACAAAACTTTGGTTGAATCAACATATCGCTTCTCTGCGTGTAATATAAAAGTAATATTTAGACGCACATAAAACAACTTGCAATACGGGTGTGACTTTGTTTTTTTTTGTATTTTATTAACAATATTTCTTTTTTGAATGTTATTAGAGTATTGGAAACTCCAAAAGTCCGAAAAATATTTTTGAAAGAATGGCCGACCGCCAAAATGAGCGAGTACTGTTCACGCACGTATTAACAATTCTTGAAAAGATACTCAATCTGCAACGCAATCGACGCTTTCATACGCGCGCATTATTATATATATATAATAATATTAGTATAGTAAAAACGTGTTCTGCTACCACCAAGATAGCCTTAATAGTAATTATAATCAGATGAAACAACTGCTTTTAAGTTAACTCCTTCCGCTGCCGCTCGTACGAACCGCTGCCATAATCCGTTAATATTACCAAGTTTTTTTAAATAATCAATAATGTATTAAGAACATTTCACAAATCATTAAATGTAATAACGATTATGTTGTCGGAAGCCATATCTTATATAACTATCATTTGTCTATTTCCTATCACTAAGGAAATTATAATTATCTTAACAAAGTGATTGATTCATAATTAATCACGGTATTAATGAAAAAATGTATTACCATGAAAGAGCAATTTATTACCAGGTTCCTGCTTTGGAAAAAACTTCGATGTTCATTATCTATTTGTTTATTTATTTATATATTATTTCATCCAGTCGAATTTGGTTCGCGCGTGTTGGTTGCACTTTTGTTATCAGTCGAATTCAAATTTGACGCATACATTTGTTGCGCGACTATTCCTGCAAGAAAAAAGCACTAGCTTTGGTCATAAGTGATTCTGCCTGACGAGGTCTCCATTTGTATGACGAAACAACGGATCGTGGGTGACTTTTGCTCTCAAGACATTTTTACCGCGTGACCTTATTAATAACAAGCGCCGATGCAACTATTGCGCGACGCGATATTGAGCCGCGTTGCGATGTCAATCTAACCGGATCGCTTGGAAAATGTGCGACAACAAGCGCCATGTAACAGCATACGATACCGCGCGCATTGTTCATATATTTTCAACATATTTATCAATGTCACAGATTTTTTACGGGTAGAATTACATGATGAATACCGAATAATAATTAGCATTCACTCGGAGGTATATTGTAAATTGTTGTATGCAACGGCGCGTTGTACGAAAACTTGTCTTTCGCGCGACGTCACCGCGAGCTGTCGCTAATTTATATTTTTAACAATAACAAGATTCCAATCGGGCTTTGTCAGCAAAATTGATCTATTTTATTGTCAAGGCGACATTGGGTTTCGCATCTGGAAATTGCATAATTGTTTTTGTCACACAAAACAGCATTCTTCAAGCTCGGTATTTGAATGACTTTATCCTCAAGGGAGGAAAACCATTTCTTAAGGGTGTAAACCAAAGGTTTGTTCCTTTACAAATTAATGCATATTTTAATATTAACATTACATTTTAGTTCTGTGTATGGTATATCACAATATATTCGAGTATTACTTTTACGTTAATTTTAGAAAAAATGTCTGAGTTACTGTCTTTTTAATAATATTTTCTGAACGAATTTTTGTTTGCGTGTATCTGCAATTTCATTGCAAATATTTATAATTATGTTCACACGCAATTTTTTGTATAAAATTTTGAATGCTTTTACTCGTATACCGATTTAATTATTAATACTGTCACATTTTTTTAAAAGTTACATAGTAATTTGAAGTTAACTTAATCTGTTAAACTGTGATCAATGATCAACTACGGGAAGTTAATTTTCTTAAAGTACAATATATTCCATTAGTAGAATAAAACTCGAATAAATCTCCTAACTCGAAGTGACAACTTTTGATTTGTCCCGTCATTTCACACATTTTATACTATTACCAATATACAAATAAAAATAATCAATTAATATACGTCCTCAGCTGACCGTAATAAAACTAACGCTATATTAATAGCACTAATAAATGCATCTAGAAGGCTTACAAATTTTGAAATCAAACACTGATAAAGCATAAATGCATACAAATTGTATTCGTAATGCGGGGATAAATCTTGAATCCAAACAACATGTTTATCGCGCGAACGCTGATCGATATTTTGCGAGTGTTATTAACAACCCAAACATAACGTGACAAGCGCGACATACTTCGCGCGTTGATTGAGTATTGCGTAAAAAATGAATTCCATCGAACACAGCAGAAAGATTAAAATGAAATTCTATTTGCATTTGAAATGATAGAAAGCAAAGCTCCCTTGAATATTGTTAGCACAAGAGTGCGTAACAAGTTATTCGTACTATTTCTTTTCTCTCTGTCTCGGGCGACTTTCATTCCAGTCTTGCCACGCTGCCACTATTCAGTCAATTAGATCTCTGTCGTCGATCCTGACCGTGACGCATTTGTCATAAATCCGGTTATTGGAATATCTGTTCCAGACGTATTTGAACGAGAAAAAAATGGAGCGATTAAAGGACGATAAAAAAATCCGAAGGTAGCGAGAGAGATTCATTGTGCACAAAAAGATGCAAAAAGCGCGCAGGCTTCGAAAAAAAAAAGGGAACGTTTTCTTTTTTTGGCGAAACGAAATTGAACGCGCCTGTGATGTTATGCTGAAAATAAACGAAACGTAAATATTCTTTCCGGAAAATTGAAAGCCGCGAAAAAATACGGTCAAACGAGTTATAATACGCGATGCATTTTATCGCGGTTTATTAATCTACGCTAAGTGCAAAATAATTGTGCCGATAATACCAATAGCCGTGGCGCAAATTTAAATTCGATTTGAATATGATAATGGGCCCGGCAAAGGATATCCCCGGGAACGTTTTTGCAACGTTTCGCGTCCAAATCGAATTTCACGCGTTTCGAGTTGGTTATTTTGTTTAAACAATGTCAATCGCAATTACCGATCAGTTAGACATTAGCAATGCAATTCATATCAAGGTTACAAACACGGCATTTTTATTGTTAGAATCGCTTTGGCGCGTTGAAAAGGAAAAGTAACACATTTAATAAATATAATTTATTCGTCAGGAGATTGAATTAATATACGGCACGCATCGCTGATTCAGTAATAAGTGAAGCAAACATATTGTCAGAAGCGTGATTTTAATACTGCAACAATTATGTCTTCGAGTGCTAATGAATAATTAAAGCGTTCGCGTCTTGGTGTGCGTGGCATTTTGTAACTTCCCTCTTTTCTCGTAATTGCACCAATAAACGCATCATAAACGTACTCGTATTAGAATGAAGTAAGTTTTTCTCGAGAAAAAAAACCTAAAGATGACTTCAAAGTGTTGCAATCGTTTATGAGAAATGCGGCTGAACAATTTATGACGAAAGTGTAAATCAAATGTTATGGTACAATGTTAAACGTTGAGTAATAATTCAAATTATAACGAATAGCGAAATTTATTTATATTTGAGTAATGACTCTACGCGCGATCGAGTAAAAATAACATAGTCAAGAAACATAGAAAATGAAGTTTTAATAATTTATTCAAATCGGCGATGTTTTGTGCCACTTTATGCATCTGATCAACAAATTTGTAAGTTAAACCACTTTGAGTTTAAACTTACATAATATGCTCAATACTATACACTGAAAGAAAAAATATAGTAATCATGGGATATGGTTTGCTCTACACGGAGAAAAATTATATTCAAAAAATCGCAATGTAAATAGTAAAACTAGGACACTCTTGCAAATCTGATAAAAATAACTATATCGTATAATAAAAAATGCCACATAAATTGAATTAATATTTATATATATATATAATAAATATTTTACTATATAATATAGTAATTTTTATCAGATTTAGAAGAGTATCCTAGTTTTACTATTTACATTGATGAGATTTTTTAAATATAATTTTTCTCCGTGTATAATTTAAATTTTTAATATCATACAGTAATTGATATTCTATAAATAATAATGTCTATTAAATAAACAAATATTCGTTATGAATGTCATTATATCCTATAGTCGTTATAAAATATAGTAAATTTTGCTGTAATATTTTTTTTAATGTATCTCTATTAATGAATTCACCTAATTTTTCGACTCAATTTACTCATAGTTATATACCAATATATGAAACATCAAAACTGTTTAATATAGTAAATTTCGTTCAGTTGAATCTAGTAATTTGACGCATATCTACCAGATGTCCGGTCAAAAATAATGCATTTTATTATTCAAGCGAATTATCTTCCTTGAATTCGTCTTATATTATGTTTATTTTCATATTTTGAAGTCATTATGAATTTTCGATTCATGGCGCGTACGATATTAATCGACACGTAATCATCATGGTTCGTCAAGGTCACAGACAATGTCACATCCGATTAAAATTACACGATATAGCATCGGTAACCGTATCACTCCCGCGCAAGTTATTTACGTATGGCGAAAGTTCGGTCCCGTAATATCGGTTTACGCGACCGATATTCCAAGGGCGCAATTTATGCTACACCACGCTTGACTTAATCTACGAGCACGTCGGGACTAACGAAGCAATCCGTCAGCAGGACTTAACCAATCTGTTTACGCTCGCGAAAAGTTCAACTGCTAGAGAAACGCCTATTTTGCAGCCGGCAATGGCAATCTCGCCACGAGACTCCGTCTCATTTGCGTTTTGACTTCGTTTTAATGAGGTCAAATGCTTGATAATAAATTAGCAACATCCATCTTCAAGAGACATTTTGGCGCTGATGCATTCGGCTTTTCGTATTGAATTTGCACGAAGAAAAATTAAAGTGCAACGATAAACATAATTACTTACAATAAAGTACACGTAAAAACAAAAGTTACATTACACTGAGAAAATTAAGTATGAAAAATTACTATCCAAAATACTAATTTGGATTTATAAGCGACAAATCGTCGAATTTACTATTTTTATTAGTAATATTTTCAGATAAAGTAGTAAATTCTATAC
>JABFQC010003297.1:0-14375 GCA_022817085.1 Psilanteris sp. ZL-2020
TAGTAATAGTAATAAAACTTATAATATTTTATTTAATTGATTATTATTGTTTATACATTAATTGTAAGAATAAAGACAAAATCCTGCGAATTACAATTTGTACTAAAAGATAAAAAAATGTAAATGAATGAATACGTTATTAAAAAAAATACTGCGTAATGGTATAATTAATGTTTTATTATATTTTAATTTATTTTAATTTTTTATTTTACAAATTTAATTAATAAAAATAAATACTAGTTATAACAAGTTGTATGTAAATGAGAATGAGCTTATCAGGTTTAAATTCATTATATACGTATTTTACTTAATAACAATTTTTTATTAATATATATTTATAGTTATCCAATATATTTCAATAAAAACCAGAATAAGAAATTCATAAATTATGCTCACATGTACTACTCTAGTAAAAAGAAAAATAATATTCAAAAAATATATAATCAATACATGCATCATATCTTATTAGTATAATGCTACTATAAGAGCCATATAATATTCATGTATTTTGTAGTATGGGTCATCTATTCCTAATTTGCAAACCTTTTTACAATTATTTTTCTGTTATGTTTTACAATGAGAAAATAAAATCGTAAGGGGAACTTTGTGCATCGTTAGACGTACAATTTAACATCGTACCAGTCTTACAATTTGAATAGTAAACGACGTCAGCCAATGGAGATAACGGCACTCAACTGGTTTAACCTACTATGAAAAGCATCGAAATGTTACAATGTAAATTGTACTGTATTGTATTGTAGAAAATTTCATTTTCTCAGTGTAACAATAGACAACGAACATCGTTGTATATATGTTGCATACATTTTTATTTAACTAATAGAATGCAATCAGCATCAGTCATTCGAGTGCATGGAGTGGGCTACAGCGATGACACACAGCGGAAGACGGTACAGCATCCTTGGCGACGTTCATCAATTGAATGGGTAACCATTCTTTATATTACTTATGTAGTGATTTTAAGACAAAAATAACACTTTTATTTTCAGGCCATATAAGAATAATATAGTAATCATATAAGTTCCATATATTGTTTTTATATGAAACATATATTTTCAGTCCATTAAAAATTAAAATGTTCCATTTTACTAGGGATATTTATATTTATAGGTACTAGAAATTTACCAATACCAGAAGAAGTATTCTAAGTAGTACTATTTAAATACTACAAAAAATCCTATTAAAATTTTCAGTGTATAGGAGTACATTACTTATAGTGAAAATTATATTATAAAATATACATAAAATTCTGAATAATTTATTATATTATAATTCATATTTGCATTTACGTAAATTTGTGATCTTATTGCTTAAAATTAATACAACTTACAAATGTGAATTTTAATCGAAAAATTTACCATTAAAACGGCAACGGTTACCATTTAATTAGTTCTGCGTGTACATTTTCAATTACAAACAAACTGCAATGTTTATTGTAAAGTTCTCTAATATTTATCTAAACTTCTAAACTTGTTCATGAGTTAAATTCTCCCAAGTAGAAATTTCACAAGTAACTCGTGAGTTACTAGAAATTTTATATACAAATTCTCTAGTAACTCACGAGATACTAGACAAATTTCTACTAGGGCTGCTTAATAATATATATCGAATTGCCATTAATTTATAATGAATTTTTTCTTTACGTGTATAGCTGATTTTTATCTGAATGCTACAGATCGTAGTATATATTATTACACTGAAAATTAATAAGATTTGCAGAATTAAAAATTATTAATATTTCATGCATATATTTATTATTATTTACATATATTATATAATATATAAATTATACGTTGACCTATAATTATAATTCTACATAAAAACTATAGAATGCGTACAAATACCAATTAAACATAAAATTTTAAATTTTAATAATTTTCAGTGTACATATATAATACAACTTAAATGTATACTATTTATCCTGCTTATCTTATTGAAAATTTATAGCAAACATTCAAAATCATAATTTCAGAAAAAGTTCTTTGTTAATCTAATCTTATTTATGATCGTTTCTCAACTTACACAAATTTTAAAGTTTTAAAACGTTTTCTATAAGATAATTTTCCGTCTGTAAAATCAACAATGTTCATTTCGTATATTAGATAAATATACAATTCATAAAACTTGAATCCCTAATTTATATACTTCAGTCAGCAATGTAAAATCAAAGAAATTTATGTGATGTTTAGAAATTGCACAGCAGAAACATAAGCACGTTTCGTTTATCTTTTGGTTTGACTCGCATATCACGCGATTTGCTGAGCAAATAAAACCAATTTGTTTATTTGTTTCAAAACACATTGCTAACCAATATCATAAGTCAAATCTTTTGCTATGTACAATGTATAACAATATTATCCCGGTTTCAGTGCAATTGGTCATAATTTTAGTCGATTACTGTTACAGATAAACTGACACGTGTGCGAAAAACTGAACATAAAACGAAAGAAACAATATATATTTCAAACTGGCGACCATTATCCGCAGGGCTTCTGAAATTAACCTAGCAAAAAATGTCGACAACTTCATTTTAAAAGTCGCCCGTGGAACAATAAGAAACGAAAACAAGCAAACAAACAGCCGAACATAAAAAAGGCATTGAAAAAAAAAATAAATAACTAGCAAAACAATGAAACGATACATTATTTGGAAGGACGTAAATTCAGGCTGGTTGTGCCTCTGCAAGACGGATCAGTGGCATTAAAATCAACGATACTGTTCTCCTTTTCATTAAGCTCGAAGCAAGACAATGCCGAACCAGCAAAAGAGGAAAACACTTGCATGGAATAACAAGTTCCGTGCTCGGCTTGAAATTATCTTCCGTGCTTTGGCGATCTCATTTCGCACATTTTTGCGTTTTATCTTTCTGAACGCAATGGCCCTTAAATGTAACGAGGCTGTGTCATCATATAACAATTACGCGCGATTCGCTATCAAGAAGTTTTCATCGCAACGGAAGTGCGCAAAAACGATAGGATAGACTACAGGAGATGCCGAGCATCGTAATGATTGCGCATATAAGAGCCTCGACGCCTTTTCCTGTTAGTATTCGAGATGCGCGCCAAACGTGGCACCGGCACCACCTCCAAAGCCGAGAAAGATGGACACGCGAAAACAGAGATAGAAGCTCCCTCGGTTTGCAATTTCCAACCCTGAACCTACATATAATGGTCGGTCGACTGCTTAAATTATTAAACAACCAACGGATAACGACCTAAGACTTAAATGTAAGTCCGCAACCTGCTGACCTTCTATAACGTCATACGCTAAAATCGTTCTCTGTTTGAGAATATTGCGAATAATTTTACAGATTTAAATGGGCGTTAACGAAAACGTGTAATGATTAGTTTTGTACAAGAGCAACTAACGAGATAATGTTTTTGTGGGTAAATAAATATAAGTTAAATTATTTTAACTGGTTACTTCGATAATTAATTAAAATTAAGATTGTAGTTTATATATGTAGATTATTAATGTATATCTGCATACGGGTGCATATATATATTTCAAGTTACTTTTATTATACTGTAAAAATAGACTATAACAATTAAGATTACTATATAGCTTTTGTGTTTCCCATTCTGTGCAAGTTTTTCATTTCCATTGGTTAGTTAAAAAAGCGCGTTAAACTTATTCATGGGACTAATGATTAGTAAACTAATTTAAATAAACTATTAATTAGACGATTTTCATTTTCAAATAGCAAGTTAAATATTTTACCATCTATACGAATAATAGAGGTATTATATTGTTTAGAATGACATTTGTTATGTTATTATGTAGAATTAATAAAACAAAATATTACTAGCACGAGCACTTGGGAAAGATAAACGTTAATTTGTTGTGACATGTACTTTGCATATATTATTCGACACTCATACAATTAACGTATCACGCCGCACTACAAGAATATTAGTCTGCTACAAAAAGCAAGAGGAATATGTATACATAACATAAGAGGCTTTCTTGGTATGAAATATCTCAGCATTAACACTTTATTCGTAATATGAATAAACGTGATACCGTGATATCTTAGTTTAACCCTTTTGCTTTCAATAAAACATTTATGCTTAAAACCGTAAATCGACATACTAATTTCTTAACATTTGTTTTATTATTCATCGAGATAAAGTTCGTGTAGTTTATATTATACTGTATAATAATGTGAGGAGACAAATGCTTTCGTTTTAAAATTGTTATAATAGAATGATAATAATCTGCGCAGAAATATCTTAACGCGTCTTTATATAAATGTGCAGTAGTCTACCGCGCAGAAAAATATTATACTGTATTAAAATAATGACTAAATGAATGTGTTTGTCTGCACATTATAATAGAGTAGAATGAAACTTATACGAACTTTTGTCTCAATTTATGTATACAAATATTTTATTATAGTTAATCATAGAGTTATAAGATAAGTTTTGATTTTCATTTTAATGTAGAATAAAATAATACACGTAAATTGTTGCATTAATTTTTTAGATTAATTTGAAAATTATTGTTTAATAGATTTTCTCAATAATTTTACAAATGACAAGTAAAGAAAATGTAAATTTATGTAAAATATTATGTTTTTTAATTATTTGCGTTACATAATTAGTTCGTTTTTATTTAAATGCAAATTATTTTCATTTTGTTTTGTATTAAATTAAACTGTACATGTTAAGAAAACCTTATGGAGTTATGAAGTAAAAAGCTAAGTTGCAAGAGTGAAATATGAATTAATATTCTTTATCATCTGCGTCTCTTTCAAGTTTGATTAAATTAGGATATTATTCATTTACATAGCGCAATACAAAGAATGTGTTTAAAATTTTAATATGTGAAATGAGACTAGCTTATTCAGCTATGTTGGTAATGAATTCGGATATTTGACGAGAAACGCTTGTTTATTTCTACATTTTCTGCTAAAGAGGGAATCTCTCTGGAAATGATAAAAAATAATTTACTGAACTTTTCCTTGGTCACCGTATTTCGCTGTCTCTTTCTTTTTTCCCTAGTTCTCTTTTTGAATATCTTTTTTCTGCTTTCTTTTTTTTTACTTTTTGATCATGCGAATCAGAAACATGAATAAAGTTTTAACATATTGGATCTGCAACATAATACATAAATGTCATTCAAATCAATAATATTCTAAAAGCATTAATAGTTTCGAAACATAAGAAAAATATATTTGACACGAGAAAACATTTTTTAAATTAAAAATTAACTTGTCTTTTAAAATAGTTATTAATTTGTCTGTACGTATATATTGAAAATATATGTAAATAATAGTTATATTATATTTGTTTTCTATTTTCATTTATGATTATCCTTTTCGTAGATTTCTTTTTATTCTTTTATTATGTAATGTTTGATTTCAACTCTCAATATAGGACTTGATATTTTGTAAGTTCCGATTTTTCTCGATGTCGGATAGATAAGCGGATTTTACTTTTACAAATATTTTATTAAATCGGGTATGGGAGGTCTTCATATCATGACACCATCTGTTGTGGTGCTCTACATTATTATTATATTTATTATTATTATTATTAATATTTTAGATACAGATAAATATATATAGTAAATTATCATATTTTGTTCCACTTACTTCATCATACAACCTAATTTTTTAGATGTCGCGAAAGTTTCGAAAACACTTTTACAATATGAACCTATACATAAATAACGAAAATGTTCAAAAACATTTGTACAATAAATCTTGTTTCTATAAAATGTAACAACAACATTATTAATAATTGTCTTTTGAAATAAATAAAAATTTAAATTTAATCCTAAAATAATTACGTAACACTTATTTACATGAGATTACATTTAATATAAAAGTTAAATAAGCCATTTGTTCATACAAAATTATTCTTCTAACTTGATTAATCTAATATGATACATATTCCTTCAGAATAATATTAACTTCAATTTACATAATAACGATATAAATCATTTCAGTGAATGGCTATTATTAAAATTTCTACATATCTATAATTCATAATTTAAAAAATTGCTGTTATTAAAAAAAGTATTTTTCAATTTCTTCATCGTTTCTATATTTATCTATCTATCTCTCTTCTTTTCCCTTACTCTCACCGTTTCCTTTTTCTTTATTGTGTATCTATTTTAGTTTAATGTAAATTAAAAAAATGTGACTTTTGAATTAATTTTTATTCTCACTATCCTACGTTACGCGTACTCGGCTTGAGTTATAAAAATGCAGACACATAATCATCATCTTGACATGCAAAATTGTACACAGTTGACATTCTGATAATTCTTCCGCGAAACTTCGAATGCACCTGCAAAACTTTTCCATCTTCATTATACAGACACTTCTTTGTATTGCAGTAGTTTCATGAACTTTTTGTATCCTTCAGCTATCGTTTCAAGAAAAAATAGAACTTGTATTATTCAACTCATAATTTATGATATAATTGAAACATTGAAATCGATGAATCTATTAGTTTGTAAATTAGATGTGATTAAGGTGAAATAATATTTTGCTTATGTTGATAGGTTTAATAATATTTAGTGAAAATAATTATAAATTTTTTATCATTCTACAAAATGACTGGTGTCACTCGATCTTCTCGTGACGTTGTGTTTTTTATGGAATATTTTGTGAAATATATTATACTATATAATTGTTTTCATTTTAAAAGCTATCATTATTATAAAATAAAACGTTTATTTTTTAATGTTTTTCATGTACAAATAAATTATACAGTACAGCCATTCGTGACCTATATATTGATATAGTTTATAAAACTTATCTTCAGTAGTTGACGTAGTCATTCCTATCGATAATATATTATAACTGGGCTTATTATAATAAACAAGAGTTTTGGATTTGGATTTTCTTGGTTTTTTTGGATTGAATTTGGATCTCAATTATAAACAGTGTATTCATTAATTTAACACATAACTTAGAATATTTATTTTTTGTTATTGTATATCTACTATTTAAATGTCTTAAATAGCTAGAGACTATTTATTTGATATAATTGATTTATAATATATATATAGTTAAAATATATTGGTTTTGTATTAAAAAAGTTAATTGAAAAATTCAATTAGGTTTCCACAATATTTTGTATTATTAAGAGATTTAATTAAAATTTTATTTAATTAATTTTATTAAATTGCTTGTATTAAACGCACAATTGATGATATTGTCCTATAAGTGAAGAAACTAAATATAATTAATTACTTTATTTTAATTTGCTTTATATTTAGAAAAAAAATGTAATATATATTTTTCTAATTTAAGGTAAATGCACAATATAGTAACCTCCCTCTAAGAGGAGTCGAAAATAATGATTAAACAATCATGTATAATCTAAGTAAAATTTTATTTGGATATAATAAATAAGATGAGAACTGCCAAGTGGTCAACCTCATTTTAATTTTGAGTCGCACATATCCCTTTTAGTTTCGTGAAAGGTATAAAAAGCTTTTTTTACATAACAAAAGTTTATATTTGAGATAACAACAAATGTGACAATTCTACCTAATTTTAAAAGCATATTTCAATTTTGGTTATTGCATTATTCTGATAGTAATAAATATTATAATATTATTGTCACCTATATGTAGCAAAAAGTTTAAAGTTGTTTACTTCAGCAGTAAGTTTAGCAGGCATCCAATAAAAATGATTGAAGTTCATCCGTCGCTACCTTGATAAGGGAAAACTGGTTTAGAATCCCGGGAAACCTTATCATGGTTTTTATGAGGCATTGCTTCGAAAGGATATTCTCACAAGGTTGCAGATGGAGTACGCGCAATAGCGAACTTTGAAAGCATGAATTTTACGAGAGATATTTTAAACATAAAATTTTAGTTTCCATCTTTCTGTTTCAGCCGACTAATGTCATACTTTATTATCTTATTAAACGTTAAAGTTATTAAATATTAAATGTTAATATTTTCTCGTATTAACTCACTCACTTACATATTACCATAGTACGTACTTATAAATACAAAATAATTTATCCATATTGCAACTTAAGATTAAACCAGAATTTGCTCAATTACAGATCAAATGTTTTCTAATTACATCTCAAGTGAAACTCGATTTGCACATTATATCCGGTATATATATAATAATTATGCTTGAATTTATAATGCGTAATCGCCAGCACTCATGTGCTTTCAGATAACGAAATAAAATGAGTCACTAGTTATTATGCGTCGCATTATTATGCGCGAAAGCTCACCCAAACGAATAAGTAATGTGGACGATTAAACGTAGTTACGTAAATGCTTGAGAGAATTCACGGGATTTGTGATCATAATCCGCTTCTTAAGCCGGTTGCTCGTAATGTTTCGCAAGTATGATCATACGCGACGAATACCGACGATTTCACGATGATCGCGTGACTCGAATTCGACGTATACAGTAATTGCTGTGTACGTGGCATTTGAGATTCTGCCACGTAAAATAATCGATTTATTCGTTGATTTTTATAGTGCTCGGTTATGTCTTCGAAGCCAATGAAATTCCGCAAAGTTGTGTGTATGGGTACGTGTGTGAACGTCTGTGTGTGCTGACACATACGCGAACGAACCTGGGCGTAAGTTATCACATGTTGCAATTTCTTATAATTTTTGTTACAGCATTTATTTATTTCAAATGCGATGTTTCGATTTATTATTAAACCCGAAATTTTACGTCGAAGGCGTTACTAGACAAGGGCCGTTACACATACATTTACGTGACCGGAATTCACATCGATGCAACGGAATTCGTGATTGCACTGTGTGTACCATTCGAGGGTCCACTTGGCGAAAAAATACGCCTGACGCGATGCCTATTCAACCATGACAAAGTAATATCGTTGCCCGAGTATACTTAAGCGGTGAAATAATCTCTCGTTAAGTGACAAGGTTCGAGTATTTTTAATAATTATTCGAATAATTCACAAGTATAATCCGTTGGGTATGATTTGGTTATTAGAATGACAAGTTAAAAGTATAAACAAGAATATAAATTAAAACGAAGATTGATGTATTTATACGAAATGCGGTAACATTAAACATTACTGAATAATTTTATCATTTGTACTTTACAGATATAACAGAATTTCAAAATAAGTTATTGTTTCAATAATTAAATAAAAGTAACGACTAAAACCATGCATTTGATAAAACAATGTTCATGTCCCTTAGACCACAATTTTCATTCCCGATTATTTTATACATTTGTAAATTATTGATTTGTACTTTTACTGTAATAATCTTTCGTAATATTTGTCCATATTCATTTTTTTACGTCATGCCCTGCCATACTTAATCACGTATGTGTGTATATCAAACGTCAAATTTGAAACAAATAAAGCTGTTGCGTTTGCTTAATTATGCTCGAATTTCATCGAGCTTTTAAAATTCAAATTTGTATTAGACCGCGTAATTTTTGCGCTGGCATGAGTATTACTGTACATGATAATAAACACACCGTGTGTTTGGAGCTTTGTGCTGACCAAAAAATTGGTTGTTACCATACATCACACGGAATTTACATTGTCAGCTCAAATAATAAGCAGTCTGGCAGCGTCTCTGGCACGCGTTGGCGACATCTATGCACCCATACACGCGTGTTTTGGCCGCGCCAGAAGTTTAAAGACTTTGCCGTAATTTCTCAACCTCAAGTTGTAATCAAATTCCCCGTATAGTCTAATAATTTAACGATCAAGGTGTTGTGAAATATAAAGCCACGTAATTTAACTGCTAGCGTCTAATTAATAACAGACCAGGTTCGGATAAAGAATTAATTATTAACGAAACAGGTTATGGATTGAAATCTTATGCAGAAAGTCGTTTAATATAAATTGACAAAGGTTCGGAAGAATATTGCAATTAAAAAGTCATCAGCCAACTGCATTGCAATAGTGATGTTCATTTTTTTCTCGTATATCCTTCCTTCTATACATCAGAATTCCGGAACTCGGTTAAGCCTGGAACGAAAGACTGCAGCAAACTAATGCGCAAAATTTATGAGATCTGGTTTGTGTGTTCCACTGGTTGCATTGGGCTTTGTATTAGGCGCGAACTTGGATATAATCGGGGACCTAACGATATTGCGGAGGGCAAATTTACGATACTTGGCGTTATCTGGCCGTCATCGTGCCGTTCCGAATCGAAAGATGAGACAAGAGTCGACGGGGCTTTTTATGCGATGGAGATAAAGTACTCTATGGTCGTTGACCGATTCATGTACGTTTGTCGCGACCTCGGGATGAGCATGAGAAAGCTTGAAAATATCGTTCGAACACTAACAAAACTTTCAAATATTGCAGTAACTTTAACGTATTTGTGCTCGTATCATTCGCGAAAACGTGTTCAACAACTTGTCAACTCATTTTTATGGCGCGACACGACAAGCACAAAACGAGCATTAATCAATCTCCTTTCTTACAAACTTTGATCCTTTTGTCGATTACAAGACTGTCGTATATAATTTTATAAATTTAACATTTTCAATATTTTTCTTGTCTTAGAGTTAAGTGAAACGAAAACACGCGTTCCAAGTAAAATTATTAGCGTAGTTTATTGATAAAATGCGATCGGAAAGTTATGGATTTTATATTTAATCTGATATGTGAAGAAATTTATTTAAAATAATGAATGAAATAGAAGAAATAGACTTTCGTATCTGCCATTATATATGTTTCCAATCATATTTCCAGTCATTTTACTGGCACTTGTAATAATTAATAAAATTCTGAAAACGAGGCGATTGCAAAGTAAATAAATTATTTTTATAACATTTTTCACACCACTGTCGTTCAAAAAAAATTGCTCAAGCAACTAATATTTAGTAAAGTAAATTCGAAATTTGAAGTAAAAATTTCCCAATGTTAATTTCAGAATTGATTTTCAATCATTACATTGCAATAAAAATTAATCAATTACATAACAATAACAAGATCGTAAAGAATTAATACAAATTATTTAAGAGAATAACATTTTTAAGTTTATTTAGAATCTTCCATTGTTTCTATCATTGTTTACAAAAGACTAGAATTGCTTCTAAAATTATCATGATCCAAGTCATGCTACATTTATATTCAAATAATTCATACAATATAGAAAATAATTGAAAACGTACCTGATAGAAACTTGTTTGCCTAGTATTAATGAAAGTACCAAATTTCCTATACTGATCTGTGCTTTTTTATGGATGAAGCACATAATTGTTCTCACTATAATGGTAGAATAAATAGCATAATTTTTGCTGAGCATATTGGAAAATGATTTATATTATAATATAGATTATTACCGCTAAATCTCATTTACTTCATTAATCATCATTCCTGATATCAATTTTCCACAAATGATTGGAGCAACCGTAATTACGACTCTGATATTCTAATTGAATGATGTTAGAAATACATTTATTTTATTTGTAATATGATGATAATTGATATATACGAAGTTTCTGCAAATTCGTAAACACATTTCCTTATATTTCAAGTGTATAAACTTTAATCATTAAATTTTATCAAATTCAGTTAAAATCTTCTAATTCTATTATCTCTGATTCATTAATATTACCTACGTTAGATATGATTCGACTTTAATGTGTGCAATCAAGAGATCTGTCGTCGGCTATGATTCTATATATGGAGAAATCAATACCTTATATCTAATCTAGTACGTTGTTTATAATTTAAGTTATGAAAGTTTGGCAGAACTTATGATGTGTGGTATTATTGAAACATATTTCTCAACATTTTTCATTGCAACTCTGAACATCGACTAGCAAAATTATTAAATTTGCACGAATCTCGTACTAAATAATTTTGTTCCGAGTTCCAAGTTATTATAGCACGTAATCAAGAAAGAAGGCTCAAATTTTATAGATTGTTTGCGAGAATTTCGCAAGATAATTACATGTAACGCGATTGTGAAAATTTCATATAATACTTTAAAACTTTCGTTTCACTATAGTATAACAAATAAGAAATTAATCCGAAGGTTCATCCATGGCTCGTTTGGCCGCTAACTTTTGCGGCATCTTTACATTATTACAGGTGATTTCCGCAAGCGGAGCACTTCGTTGACACGTCGTTATTCCAGGCGCAGTCTAAGCGTATGGTTATTAATAACATGGATATTACAATATGCTAGACACGAGACTTACGTGTCTCTCAGTCTAGTCAGCTATTTTCTAATTGATGCCGTTACCTTATTAAAATCGACAAACTTGTGCCAATGAAAATTTTGCTTAACCACTTTGTATTATTATTCACTTCAAAATATGCAATATTATATGTGATTGAAATCTTAATTGATGTTTCATATATTTTAATTTCCATCAATCCCGTAGAATTTGTATACTATTAAAATTTTCTTCTTGTAATAAAAGTATTATAAAGTAAATTATAAAATATCCTACCATTTTTCATTATGTTTACTAAAGGAAAAAAGTGTATAACGTTATGAAAGATTAAAGTTTATTTAACACTGAAATATATAGTGATAAAATGTATATTTTCAATATTGATAAATTATTTTTTATTACCAACACGCAGTTTATATGAATAAAAATTTCTACAAACAATAGATATTTTATTATCATAAATAAATATATTATTTTCTTATGCAAAGATATTTATGGTAGTATTTTGAATTTCGAATGTTTTTATATATATTAATTATTTTAATACATTATAGTATCAAAAGTGTATATAAACGAAATGAATCAAAAAATGCAATAAGAAATAGTATCATTATTGTTCTTTAAAAGCCAATATGAAATAATGTCAAATATAGAAATATCTTTCTTCTTCCGACTGTCAGGAGTTACGGTATGACGAATAGAATAAAGCTTCTGCTATAAAAACGTGTTCTGGGGTAATTTTGTGACTTCTTATCCGAGAACATAACGTCCCAGAGGGCTCTGTTTTTTATCATCATCGTTTAGTTCGTTTTTGTTTACACGACAGATCTACGAATGTGTTAGTTTGTATAACTCGGTCGGACTATTTAATTGGACTCTTACTTGAGAAGGCAACGGTAATTAAAGCTATTATAGTCGTGCACGGTAGGTGTTACATAAAAGTCAATGAGCATTAACTATACTTGCGTAGCTCGTTCACGGCGACCGGGTTTTCCCAATGTGTTAACCCCTCCATTACAGTTCAATGCAATTTATTCAGACCTGTTATTAAATACTGTCAAAGTTATATTAGAAGGCTGCACTAAAAGTGCACAACGCGAGTGGCAATTCATAGGAATTGAAAATAAGACCGGCTGGAGCACAATGACCGATATTTAGCGTCCCACATTTGCAAATTAAAATTAAACCGAAGTATTTTCTCAATTATAATAGTCTAATAAAAGTATTAAATATTTTGTAGGAATTTGCCAATAATTTAATGAAATTTTGTTTAATACAAAATATAATTTTCTTTTGGGAGATCGATTTTAAAAAAACTTAGAATGGTGTGAAAGCGCCTTAATGATACAACCTTATATCTAAAGCGAAAACTAAAATAAATATATACGTGTGCTATAACTTGCCCGAGTATTTTAAAACGACGAATTTATACTTATAATATATATATATATAAAGTGTTATTAACGACCTCATGTGAGGTTTTCTTTGTATACATATATTATATGATTTTCATCATAATTAATTTTTATACTTTTTTTTTATTTTATTTGCACCGATTAATATGACATACAATTTATATGTATTATGGTTTGTTTTACCATTATAACTAATTTGTTGGATTGACTGCTAATCCATGCTGAATTTATTATTGCTTTTGTATGGGCATTCTTCTTGTTCAAGAATTCATTCATTGTCTTTGGATTCTTAGTGGCACATGCAGCTAAATTATTTAGAGCTTTAGTTTATAATTTGTATATTTTTTTATGTTGATTGTACATAATTTGTGAGTATTTATCATTTATTTTGTTAATTTGGACTGAATACCCAAGTAAAAATTATGTCAAGTTTTTCGCGTAAAAGTAATAAGTTTTTACTATACTTTGACTAGTGTCTACTCAGAACAACTATCCAGTAACTACGTAGTAACGCCACGCTCTGTCAGCCTAGATTCTAGCTAGATTTTACTATAGTTAAAAAAGTAAAAGAGTAATTATATATATATATGTATGTACATATAATTATTATTATTTTGAAGACATCTTATTTTTCATTATTTAATCAAATTTAAATGTAAACAACTGTTATCATTGTTCATACAATGATAAAATTACCATAGTAGAATTGAAATCGGGCGTGCCGTATCAGTTGCATGGCCCCGAACGGGGCGAAATGTGGTATGCCTTATTAAGGTTTCCTGAACTGGTCCACTGAAGGACCCTGTCAGAAGAATTTCACAATT
>JABFQC010003298.1:0-14375 GCA_022817085.1 Psilanteris sp. ZL-2020
GAAGTAGGGAAGGACGCTAAACATAAACATACAAAAAGCAAACAATCTTATAAACTTGGAGGTCTGTTTTGTTTTGCTTTTTTAATCCACGACTTTATATTTTGCGTTTTTTAATTCGTATTTTTAGAATACGGACAACTTTAAAGATGAAAAATTGTAATTAAAAGTCTTAAAATAACACTGGTTTGTTTTAATCGTTTCTGCCGTAAACAAGACTCATCTAGCAATTTATACAAGATAACAAGCATTTTCTGATATTTTAAAAATCGAGAAGTGTAAAAAAATCATTTTCAAACTGTAGATAACGTTATTTCAACTTTGAAATATTCAACAAACTTGCATAATCATTAATTTTCAGCGAGCGCAAACAAGCTTGCGCGCGCGGACAAACTCGCTCGCTAGTTCAATTTATTCTGGTGTTGCCTTTTGCTTTTTTATTTGTGCATTGAAAATTGTTCAAAACAAGATAACGGTGTGTATTTTTTAATTCAACGATAACCTGTAACAAAATTTCGAATTTACGTATCTTGAAACTTTGTATTTTATGTATACACGGATTCAAAAAAATAACGTATGCTAAAATCCGAACTTATTTTCAATTCCAATCATATAATTATTATACGTACAAATGAGCTTTTACTTTTCAGTATTTTTTGTTATGCTATCATAAAGATCATGTATTCTTTATGAGTCATAAAGGAAAAGGAATTAATTAATTACTGTTCATTTTACATTTTTCTGAATTTTGCGATTCAAAAATTAAATTGAAAATTACTAACAGTTTTATTCATATATATATTGAGATTTTTAAGAGAGCTCTTTCTGCGATTCGTAATACAATAACACTTTAAATATTTTTTTACATTATTAATTGTGTAATATTCTGTAGATATATGATGTAAAAATTAAGTCAATTTACACAGATTTAACTCAGTGCATGATATCGATTTACATAACTTAAAAAATAATATAGTAAACGAATATTTTACTGTTTAAGTTTATACCGCCCATTCGAGAGGCTTTTAATTAATTGAACGTGAATATATTTAATTTATTTGTATGCGATATACTGTAAAAGAGGTGTATTAGAATTTTAATTTTTGTAATATTTTCTTTTAACATGGACTCTACAGAAATTCAAAGTTGTGTGTATGTTGCTGCGACATTGTTGCAATATTTTTGTACAATGACTATTCAAGGATGGTTAATTTAAATACCTAAAAATACAAAGATACGCTTACAAAATACAAAGATACGCTTACAAAATACAAAGATTGTTTAAAAAGATACTATGAGCCTAATGGTTAAGTGTTTGGGTTATAGATAGGATTTTACTGAATGACGGGGTTCGAATCTTTGTTACTGCGAATTTTTAAAAGAAGTTTTTCGGTTATAAATAAATTATATTTGTATATGTGTAAGATATATGTATATTACGATATAATATCTGTGGTAGAATTATTTGTGGTTGAATTATACAACTATGTATAACCTATATATACCCACACATAATTTATTATATACATGGGTCAGTGTCAAATTCCATATCAGTACACTTATATACTTGTGTATATGTAACTAATATTCACAATAGTTACATGTATACCTGGCATAAGTATGGTTTTTGGTTAAGTTATATATATATAACCTACAAAATGAAAATAACAATATAGAATTTATATTAAAGATTTTACTTTTTTAATAAATATAAATAAATGTATTAAATTGGTAATATATGATTATGTCATTCATACTTGTAATTGAAGATTTAACGATAAAAAAGATATTGTTATTATCATAAATATTTTGAAAGTGAATAATAATCCTAATAAGTATATTGAAAAATACATCAATAAATGTATATATTAGCATAGATAACACTCGCAGGATAAAAATACTACTTCAAATAATACTGGCAATAACTCATAATAAAATCTGTTACAATACCTTTCGATGAAAATCTATCTTGAACTATAAGAAATCCAGTTGAAAAGTATAATATTAAAAGTGTTTATCCTTTTTAATTATACATACAAATAAAGTATGTACCAACAAAATTGCACAATAATAATTTATCAACAAGAGTCATATTTTTGGTTTGTGATCAGAGAAAAATAAAATTGAAATTTTACGATAAAATAAATGAACTTGACCCTGGGCGAAACAAAATTTGTCTTACAAACTATACTAAAAAATGTATGTCATAAACAAGAAACAAAATATTATGTTTATGTTACTTTTTTATTATAATTTCTAGTATAATTTCAATTATATTTTTCTCCATGTACAGAATTTAAATACGCAAGATTTTATTATAATACATTTTTCTCCGTCAAATAATAACTTAATCGCTTATTGGATATAAATAGTTTACATCCTACCCAGATAGCAAAATTTGAAAAAATGCAAGCATTATGATCGCATAATGCTCACATTTTACTTGCATTAATGCTCGCATAATGCTAACATAAACGTTGCAGATATGTTAGAGTATTACTCGCATTATGCTAGCACGTGCTCGCCTTAAGGTAGCTTTAAGCTAACAAGAACGCTTGTATAATGCTAGCATTAATGCTCGATTAATGATATGTAGTAAAATAAAATAAATAAAAAATAAAATTCGTGGTGACCGAACTTATAACCTTCTGTGTATCAGCCTAAACTCGAGACCGCTTGGCTAATAGGACTATATATTGAAGAACGTAGAGTTTCGATAATGTCAAGCGGAGCATTGCCTTTTTATTTGATTAATATTACAATTCTATTGAACTTTTTATGGTAGAAGTGTTTATGTTAATAATAGCTTATAATAACACAATTAACTTATGCAATTAATTAAGCATGTTTAAATTTTTACAAAAATAATTCTAATGCAGGGTTTGGGAACATGATCTTGAGTTTCCATTAATTTTTACGTGTATTTTTTCAGATTTGTAAAGGAGTGGAACGGTGTTATCCATATCAAAGTATATAATATACCTGATATATTAAAATATTTTAATTTAAAATGTTCGTACATTAATTAAATATAATCCGGGTTTTATATCGATTAATATTTTGAGGACAACTCCAAAATATAGGAAAAAATTTATGCAGCCAACAAGTTGGAGATATTTTATACGTTACTATTTTTTTGATCTGAAAAAGATAGTTTGATATTTAGACAAGATTATATATATACAATATATTAATATTTATAATTATGGTTATATTAGTTACAAAACAGCTAACATATCCCTATCAGCGAATAATATTATTTAATATGCATAGAATATTCCTAGAACATTCTACGAATATTAAATAATATTATTCGCTGATAAGGATATTGTTAGCCTTATATATGCTTGAATTATATTTCCAAAAAACTTTATACTTTATGCTTGCATTATCTATTGCATTATATGCTTGCCTTAAGCTAACATTATATGCTTGAATTATGCTAGCAATAATTCCAGTTTTAAGGCAATGTCAATAGAAATTCAAATATAAATATTCATGTTTAACTTTTGCATGCATTAATACAGCATTAAGCTATCATTAAAATGCTAGCTTAAAGCTAGCGTAATGTTAACATAATGCTAACATTAATGCTCGCATAATGCTAACATAAACATTGCAGATGTGTCAGAGTATTGATCGCATATACAAATCCTGCAAGCTTCATTAATGCGAATTGTTAATAACAATAATTACTTCCTGCAACCTTTTCATACCAAATAGAAAAACGTAGAGTCAATTTTTTCTTCATGTTCTATCCATGTTAATGAGTTTATTCATGTTGATAAATAATGTATCAATTATATATAAATCGTATGGCATACACTAACCTATCATTTTTAAAAAAGTTAATAAAATGTCCATTATTCAATTATTGCTGAATCAGAATTGTACATAATGGACTTCTATTGCGGTCACATATGTACCCAATAATGGATAAATCTGATTTACCAATTTGATTTAACCATGATTGTCCAATAATTGATATTGAATGCGCTTGCGCACTAGAAATCTTTAATATATAGATCTTGTAATTATAGATTAAGACAATATTTTAAATAGTTGATTATTTATTGTATAGGATATTTGAAAAGGTCAATATATATGTTTATATATTTTAGAAATTTCATATATATCATGATTATTTTGTATAATCTATTCAATAATGCATAATATAATAACAGGGTTCGAATCTTCATTAATGCATATTTTTAAAATAAGTTTTTTACTTATAAAGAAATAAAATTTGTATATGTAAAGTATACGTAAATTACGTATCTTTTTTTTTTTAAATTTCACAATCTTGCAACGTTGTTTGCAACGTTGTCGTAAATTACACGGAATTTTAATAAAGGGGGGAATTTACACGTTGATGCAATGTTACAATAACATTGCAGTAACGTTGAAATTCTGTAGGGGATGTGTGACGTTATCTAATATCACGGGGATATACGCATTTGCAGGAAAATGCATGGGGTATCCCTGATATTCCCCCATTTGTGATATAAGAATATCGCACGAAAATTCAAATATCCACCATTTATGAAAAATCTAAGCTAAAATTTTAAGATTTAGTTTTTTCCATAATAATAATAATAAATAAATATTTCGATCAAAAAACGTAAACACGTAATAACTGAGTGTAAACATATACTAAGACTATGGTTAAGTTCCAAAATCATTTTTCAGCGCTTATGTCTTTATCTAACTTATTTATTATTTCATATTTGTATCCCATTAAAACAGTACTAGGTACTTATATTGAGGCATACCCTACACTGAGAGAAAAATTTATCAATTTTTTATAAAAAGTTCACCAATTTGGTATTATATTTGTAATTCGTCAAAAATCCGTAGTTCATTTATCAAATAGTATCAAACTTTGATTATAATTTAATAATCGGTTTACTAAAATTTAACATCCTCGTTTTTCTTATTCAATTTACTAAAGATTCATTGATGGGAAATTATTTTTCTATAATAAATGTAAAATTTCAATTGATATTCTTGACGTAATTAGTAAATTCTTTTTATTACCTTAAAAACAAATTTTCTATTTACGTTTTTAATATTATGTTAAATTGATTTTCTTAACATCAAAATAAATTCTACAGAAATGAGAAAATGTGGCTATTCACGAAAACTATTGTATTGGATAAAAGTATTGAACGAAAAGTATTGAATAAATTAACAAAAATATAATGACATCTGTACCCAGGCGAAAAAATCCAGAAGGGAATCCCAAGTAGGAAACTAGATGGGATCCCAATTGGGAAACCAGAAAGGAATTTGGCCAGGAATCCAGAAAAGAAATAAAAATTGTTATTAAAATGAAAAAAAACACAACCAAGTTTGAACAAGAATTGAACTCTTGAGCTACCACGTGCACACCCAAGCCCATAACCGCACCGCGACGGCCACTATGCGAACAACACACGAGTGTGAGAATGACTATCACTGCAATTAGAGATTCTATCTGGGTTCTCATTTGGGAAATTCGGCTGAAATTACAAACACTCTGATAGTCATTCTCACACTCATTTATTGTTCAGATATTGGCCGTGGCCGTGCGGTTATGGGCTTGGGTGTGCACGTGGTAGCTCAAGAGTTCAATTCTTGTTCAAACTTGGTTGTTTTTTTTCATTTTAATAACAATTTTTATTTCTTTTCTGGATTCCTGGCCAAATTCCTTTCTGGTTTCCCAACTGGGATCCCATCTGGTTTCCTATTTGGGATTCCCTTCTGGATTTTTTCGCTTGGGTAATATCTATCAAAATTGATTGAAGAACCACCTTAATAAAACTAATTCACAAAGCTATTCTAACCTATAAAATGAAGTTAACAAAATTTTGATGAAAAATGATATATTTGTCGTTCTGGATTAATTACATAGTGTTTATTCAAAAGTGCTATAATGTGATTTATTGAAATATTAATCAAAGTGAAATTTATTATTATTAAGCTTTATCCTTAAATTATTCTTATTTGTCAAAAATACGTAAACCAGTTTATAAAAATTTAACAATCTGACAGCATACTACCAATTAACATTCAGTTTTTTCAAATTTAATATTCCTGTATTATTATAAATATTGGTGTTTCTTTCTCTCCGTGTATGACGGTTCAATTTCAATTCTGTACCACTGCAATTGTTTTTCAACTTTTATCAATTACATATATTTTTTGTGTATATACATTTGTGTGCCCAGATTCAAAGCTTACAAGAATTCATAACAAATGGCAATGTTAAGTTTATATCTTTCTAAAGTTTTTGTATCTGATGAGGATGGCGATAAAGTAGGACTAGCAGCATGGTGTAACGACTTAGATTTTGTTGTGGAACATAGACTTATGGATATCACATCTATCTACACAGCAGAATATAAAGCTATTATAACTGTAATTGAAAAAATTATTGATAAAGGATCAGGTAAATTTAACATTTTCTCTGATTCCCAAAGTGCGTTAAAAATACTAGATGATGTATTTAAAAAAGATCAAACATATATTATAAATTTAATCAGACAAAAGTTGGCATATGCGTCTGATATAGGTATAAATATTTTTTTGATATGGATTCCAGCCCATGTGGGCATTGAAGGCAATGAAAAAGTAGATCAAATGGCTAAAATAGCTACCAAAAACAATATAGTCTTGAATAGTCCTGTACCTGTGTCAGACGCATTTTCGATAAAAAAATATGATTTCATTATTTTAAACATTTACCGAGAAGAGCGATAGTGACATTAAACCCATTAAATATAGCCATACGTCAACACTCTCAAGTTTAAAACGAAAAAAAATTGTTCAAAATGATATATGTGAATGTGGAGAATCTACAGATACAATAGAACATATTTTTGGAATTGTAATATACATGATGTAAACGAACGATTTTATTGAAAGAACCAGCGAATTACTTGAGCAACGGCCTTTATTCTTCTATTATCCTTATTAAATACGAAAAATGTAGATGTCATTAACAGTATTGGAAAATTCATTATAAAAATCAAACATAATATCTGAATTCAATTTGAAAAATGTCTCTTATATTATCATGTATTGTATGCGAAATACTGATTAATATTATATTTATTTTCATTTTTAATTTTTGTTCTGATAATACAATATGTTAGATGTAATTTGCGCTGCAGAAAGGAGAAATCTTCTCTCCTATCTAGGAAATATATAGTTATAGGATAGTATTAAGACAAATTTCTATGTAATATGGCTATGTACATATAATGTTGTAAGCCAATAAAAATTTTACAATCAAAAAAAATATGTAAAGTTTTTGCAATAATAATAGTCCTCTTATGATTTATCACAAAGTTCATTCGCAGGATAGCAAGAAATGCTGACATTTTGATGATTCACAAATATCCCAGGTGTATCACACATCATCTTCTATATCCCGCAGGAATATTTAATAATATTACATTAATATTATTTATATATAAATTATGCAGAAATAATATTATCGTAATATTATTAAAAATTCTTGCGTCATACCCAGATAGCAAAATTTTAAAAAATGCAAGCATTGTTAACATTTTAGTCGCATTAATGCACGATTAATGCTTGTGAAATAAAAATAAATAAAAAATAAAATTCTCGAGGCTCGAACGCATGACATTCAGATTATTATTCAAAGCTCGGAACCATTTGGATAAAGCGACTATACGAACAGTAAAGAGTTTCAACGATGACAAGCACAGCGATACATTTTAACTTTATAATTTTATTGTTTCCTTTTAGCGTGCATTAATATACTATTAATACTAGCTTAATGCTAGCACGATACCATCATAATGCTAACAATTAATTTTAACATATTGTTCACATAACCGCGACAGATGTGTCAGAGTATTGGTCGCAAATAATTAGCATTAATGATGCATTAATGTAAACATTTTGTTAGCATTATGCTTTCATTGATAAACTTATGCTAATGCTAACATAATCTAGCATTATGCGAGCATTATTATCCCAACATTAAATGGCAGTATAATGCTCAAGCATTAAATGTTATCTAGGTACGCTGAGAGAAATAGGTTGCGAATTAAAAATGTAAACAGTTTCGTTAAGTATTTAAGATTTGGAAATCTAATAATTACAGATTGTAGCTGCGAAGACAATCTAAATATTCAATTCGACAATCTGGATTGTCAGAGATACTAAAACGAATGTCATTAAATGACATATTAAACATAACCTACAAGTTTTATAATCTTGACTGTTGAATATCTGTTTATTCACATTAAATATATGTATTTTAATAATTTAGTTTTAATATCTAGATTGTGAATTTATCAATCTTTTTTCTCACTGCAGGGACATCATGAATATTATGTAATATCACAAAATCATATTTTCAGGATATATTACGTATCATTCGTGTATGTACACGGAAAAAACATATTCAATTATTTACTATATAATATATAAAAAGTAGGATAAAACTTTTGAATGCGCACAATATTATATTCAACTTATGTAGAAAATTTTAATATAAGATATAGTAATTTTTATAATATTTTATAGTATATCCTACTTTTGATATACTATATGTATATATTAAAATATAATATATTTTTTCCGTGTACATTAGAAAAATAACAAAGTAATAATATACGATTTACTTACTATTAATAGTAAGTATTAATTATATATATATACGAATTATTTTGTGAAGGCGTATTATTGTATATTTTTAATTACGTCATATTTATATAAACGACAATATAATAATAGTAATAACATGTTATTGTCTCGACAATATTAATTACAAATAATAAACATTAAAATATATGAAAAATTTATATATATTATATTTTTAAGAACCTGCCCAGATCGCCAAAGTTACATGCTTTTTATGCAAATTTTATATAGAAACGTAATTTGAATTATTTACATAAAATGTACATCAAGGTACTTCTCCATTGCGTTGTAAAATGTATATAAATAATGTACATAATATTTATACAAAATTTACATAATAAATAATAGGAAAATTACTTTTCTATTTGTTAATTTTATAATTGTGTAAATAGTTTGTACATTGTTTTACAAAAACGCTGATTATCAGGGTGATTTTTTTTCAAATCGATACATATCCTAATATATCAAATTAATCGATATTAAGTAAACATGAATAGTCTAGTGTTTACCTGATGTTTCAATTTTAAACGGAATAATTGTTAAATGCAAATTCAATTATCATTTTATAATATAATAAATATTATGATTTATGTAACAATACAATAAATTTAATTACATTAATATGGTTTATTGATATTATAACATTCACTTTCTTGTATTATAAAGAATTTATCCTTAAATCCTTTTTTTAAAAATAAAAATAAGGTATTCCTAGATCACATTAGGGCTTTCATGATTTTCTATATGTCAGAGGAAAAGAAATGAAAGAAGTACTAATATTGTCATTGCATCTAATGCACTTTCGAGTAACATTTTAACCTTAGTATTCAAATAAACATCAATAGTAATTATTTCTTAAAATAATATATCAATATAATATTCTTGTTTATATTTTCATATATTTTTTCTCAGACAATAATAACAATTTTGGACAAAAAAATGATATTATTAACTTTTGTTCTTTCAATTTCTAATTCTAATAAGAAACATAAGAATTTGTCAAAGATATTTTTTATTTATATATTCGTTTTTAATATTTAACAAAAAATTGTTTATTTAATTTTTTAAAATTTAAATTGTTTATTAAATATTCATATAAGTCGCATTCATTTTCATTTCTTATACAGGACAATACTCGTATGATGATTTAACAATTTCATCGAAATGACAACGTCAAAAATAAATTATATCTTCAGATTAAATGAAATTCAGATTAAATCATCACCATCTATTTTACACTTTCGCTGCAATTAATTCTCAATTTCGTGTCTGCGTTATCCAAAGCAAACTTTCAAAAAGCTCGTCGCTTTATTTTCTCTATGCAAATCCTCGCGGTGTTCGCGAAATCTTGACACACATTACGTATATACGCGACCGCGGAATATGCACGCGCATGCGCGTGCTGACTATAATCCCGTCGCTTGGCAGTTTGCGCGCGATACCCGCGAGTGACAAGTTAACGCGCAGTTGCTACAACGCGCAGCGTGCAAAATAACGTCCACGACATGCCCGTTTCGACGTGAACTTTTGCAATTATGATTTGTCGAAAACACGCGCGCAAGTGTTCTTAAATCCGTCCATGGTGTCGCTCGATAAACAAGGACAACCGACCACAATTCTGCGGACAAAATAATTGTTAGTGCACTTTCGATTTCCATCACGTTTGTCTCTTTCCCTTTTGTCTTTGTGTTGCGAAAATGATTAGCTCTACTTACCACAGATCACAGTGTCTGCGTCTTTGCAATTGATAAGACCAGATAGAAAAGTATCCGCGAGATGTCGCATTTACCGAAAACAACAACGTTATATTTTTCCGTTTTTTTTGTTTTTATTTTTGATGCAAAGCAACGTTTCACATTTGCGAGTACGACGAAAGGCACGTGCTTTGTTTGAAAGAGGTCTGTGTTGTATTCTGAATTGTCTTTGTCATGTGTAACAAATGCCAAAGAAGCTCAAATCATGCGAATGAAACACCAACACTCGTATTCCAGATGCGGGGTTAATACCGCGACTTTGCGCCCGCGCGCTTCTGACCAACAAGACGAGTCGCAGAACTAGGTTAAGTCGACTCTCGCTGATCATCAGGGGCGCGATTTTCATTCTGCATTTTAAAAACAAACATTAGCAGTTGCAAATAATATATTTAATATAAATATGACGGTTATATTTATTTAGGACGAAACTGTTTTATTTATGTGGATGGAATTTGAGTATTCAGCAGATTGTTTGTTATCCAGCAAACTTATTCGAATGGTGTATTATGTGATTCTTCATTTTTATGGTTTCGTTCATTAAGACGTTTTTAACGCTTTTTGAACAAGTTTAATGTTATTAAGGAAGTAAGTTTTATTATTTAAAGTTCAATTTTTGCGTGTTTTTTTTGATAATATGCATAAATAAATATTTTGTAGTTTGAATTAAAATCAAATTTGTGAAGTAATTATGAATGTTTGAAGTTAATTTTAACTAATGAATAGTTTAATTTTTATTGAAATATTTTTTTGTTTTTTTTTTATTCTTACAATAAATATATATAAATATATTTCTGTAATATATAATTAACATAGTGTCGAAATGAATTTAATATAAGGTTACAATATAATAATTTTTATGAATGATGCTTTCAATATAAAATTATTTTAATTTTCTTTTAAACTTATTTATCTACAAGACAGAAAATAACAATTATTAAATTCAATAATATAGGTAACTTGTTTTTGTTTGTGGTATTAGAGTTCTACTACAGATGGCGTATTAGTACTGCCAGATATAATGAAAACAAATCAGGATACTGAATTTGAAAAATATGAAAATTCATTAATGTAAAATTATCAACAAATCAATATTAAATATTCATATTCTTTATAAAGCTATAATACATTTTATTAATGTATTTCATTGTAAACATTACTTTCCATTTTGTGTTTATATATATATAAATGAATATTGCAACTTGATGTTCTCAGTAATAAAATATTTTATAATTTATTACTAGGAATCAACTTCAAAATTTTCAGTGTATAAATCAAAATATATATATAATACCATGCAGCCAATGCTATTACATAATATTAATTTTATAATAAATTTCTAAATATGTATAATTAAGGTGAAAATAACTAATTAACATAAATAAATTTGGCATTTATTGATAGACGGTTAATAAATAATATAGAGAAACTTGCTGTTTTTTTGAAAGTAAAATTATGCCGCATTAATTTTACATTATGATTCTTTTTATTTCATTTCTGATTTACAAAAAATGGTAAAAACTTTTT
Organism: Psilanteris sp. ZL-2020; assembly: GCA_022817085.1. Taxonomy (NCBI): domain Eukaryota; kingdom Metazoa; phylum Arthropoda; class Insecta; order Hymenoptera; family Scelionidae; genus Psilanteris; species Psilanteris sp. ZL-2020. The sequence goes on from JABFQC010003298.1 coordinate 11,937, forward strand.
TATAAATATATTAAGATCAAACAAAAGAATACCATGGAATTAAACAAGTTAAATTGCGACCAATATCATAGAATGATTAAAAATGTAAAACTTCATTAATTATTGATGATCTAAAAATAATCTGAGCATGAAGTATAAAAAAATCAAATCAACTATAAACATAAACAAATAATATCAATAAGAATATAGATCAAATTTTAGATATACATAAAAATATATAAACTTATCAACAGGAATATTTAATATATTGAAGGACTATATACAATGATGCAACCATAATCCGATATCATCATTTTGACTATATTAAAACATGAGTTTTCTGTCACAAGTTCCAGTTTAACTGCACAGAATAATGTGCATCAGTATCATGTTTGAGGAAGATGTAGTTGTGTTGATTTGACCCATATATAAACATACTTTCATCGTTAGATAATGTTGCTAACCATCATTAATTATTACACAAAGTAAACATTTTCTAAAATATATAATTTTAAATTGATACAAAATTCAGTATCATGATGATATAAATGATTGAAATTAGTATACGTCTGAATATATTTTATGTATTTGTGTGTATTCTTTTCTGTTCTTGTATTGTGTACATTATTAAAAAATTCGCCTAAATGTAAATTTACGCAAAATGTATTTACGAATTATTATATATTTATTTTATTTGATTTTCTTAAATGATGATATTTATACTATTTTATAATACTAATATAATTATTTATGTAAACTTGATTTTAAATATTTCTTTTTGTAATTCACAAAATCAATTCTGATTAAGTTTTCTGAATATAAATGTAATTGTTTACGTTTGAATTTCATGGTCTTAATCTTTATGGTACAATAACTGTAAACAATTTATAGTTATTTTAAGAATTGTTTTTACTCAGTGTATAAATAAATATATCATATTTATCATTATAAAAAATTATATTAATAAATTATATTAAGGTATTTTGATCGTTTGATTATTCGAAGTAATTAAAAATAAATAAAAATAGATTTGATAATTATTTGTTTTTATAATATATATGTATAATGTTAGTGATCATAATGTCAGAATTTATACTTTTAATATTAGTATCCCGGAATAGTATTGTTACAAATATAACCAAAACTAGAATCAAATTAAAACTTTATGTCAATGACTTATATAAGTAATATATAAATAAACTTTTCAAATATATGACATTTATATACCTTTACTATTTTACGTACTTCTGAGTAAAATAAGAAATATTTATCAATGCATTTCTTTTAATTAAAAATCTGTGTGTACAACATGGAATAACTTTTTCACTTGAAGCAATTGTTGTTGAATTTAAAGTAGCTATTCATAGAGATTTGCAATATATATGGCCAAATACTCAAATAATTGGATGCAATTTTCATTTAAGGCAAACTTGGTATGGCAAAATCCAAGCATTATGCTTGAATTTCAAGTATAACGACTTATCAGAGGTAGGCTAATTTTTGAAATACATATTTGGCCTGCCATTTCTTCAATCTGAAGAAGTAATTGATTGTTTCGCTTTCGACTTCATGTCTATTGTACCCACGAATTCAAGTCTAGAGCAATTTTGCGAGTATTTAACTGACACGTATATAAATGAAACTACAAAATGTCCACTAACCATTTGGACCGGACTAATATCAGACTTTTTCAAAGAAACAACAAATGCTTGTAAATTATTCTATGTACAGTTTTAAGATGGAATTCTATTATCATCCGAATATATATTTGGACGTGTTGTACAGTATACAACTAAGTATAGATGCAAAGTTAAAGCGACTATAAAGACGAAAAAGAAAATCAGAGATTTGCAATAAGTACGCTTTCATTAAAAATGAACAAATGCAGTCATATCAAAAGCCTAACTATAGATTCTAGTTTGTGAAAATAACATCTTCATGTATAAATAAAATATAATAGCAAAAATTAAAATCAGTGTAATTATACATTTATATTGTCAATGTACTTTAAGCACGGTACTTTTAATCACATCTTTTTAATCTCAGACCCCTGTTAAAAAATACTAATAAATACTAATCGACCTAATGATCCTATTATATTTTATATGGCTTTTGTCCAAGGAAATTGTATGAATACATTAGTTTGCTTATTTTCTATATACAAATAAGACTATTAGTAATTTTAAAATCGTGTCTGGAAATATCAGAATTTCTGTTTGGAACTATTAATTTTTATAAGAATTTTTTAATAGGGACAGTCCTAAATCTGCAAAAGTGAAAAAGAAATCGCTAACTTTTATCTCGGGTAGAAATTTGTCGAGTATACCGTAAATTACTACACTGAGAAAAAAACGTAGTACAATTTACCAGATTATATGTTAATGTCGGAGTATATAACAAATTGTGTCAAATTTTCTTTTCCAGTCTGGTAAAATAATAAATATATATATATATATATAC